>JARHVA010000423.1:2970000-3282500 GCA_037957365.1 Torreya grandis | reverse complement strand
TTCCATATGTAGGCTATATACTACGTCATCAAAGTTGAAAGGAGAAGTCCTTGTCATCTTTTGTTGATTGGCTGGAGACCCCTTTGATGGATTTTGAATGGCAATAACTATTTTATGAGCTTGAACTTTGACACTGGCACGAACATCATGTTTCCTTTGGACACTTTCCTATGAGCCTTTTTTGTTCAAATAATTTGATTGAATAATTTACGTAGAATTTTTTCTTGAAGGAATTAAACTTTAGACTTTTTGAGAATGACCATTTAGATTTTGAAAAGTCCTTTGGAGAAGTGCCCTTTCTAAAGCAAAAGTATCTTTCAACCACTTTGAAAATGCCACTTTTAAAAGGGAAAGTACCCTTCAAAACTTTTATAAATGTCCTTTGGTTATTTTAAATGAACGTCAGCTTTTTGAGAAAAATCCCTTCAGACAAATTTGCTACAACCACTTTCTCGAAATAAAAAGTCTTTGAGACTTTTGAAAAGGTCCACTTCCTCAAAATATGCCCTTTAGAATTTCTTCATAATACAATTTGGCATGGAAATGAATCTTTAGAAAAAGTGTTTTGGCCCTTTAGAATGTTGAGAAATAAACCGGAAGCACACAATTTGATTACCAAACCAAGCAACTTAATATGCGGAAATTAACCAGATTCACCAAGTAACTAGAATTCAGAATAACACAAGATATGAGAGACAATACACAACTTGTATTAACACTTTATATAGAAAAGCACTTCTTCTCCACCACCTTACAGAGGTTTCCCACACCTCAAGTGAACAGTAAATCTTCTCCCCAAAGCTCTCCCTCTCAGGTCCCAACACCCAACTCAAAATACAGAGTTGGTGTTCACCTCCTGTGCTCCACACACACCACAAGTGCTCCACGCACTCCACAAGTACTCAAGGTACTTCAAGTAGATCTCCCATGAACCTGCAATAACCTGCACTTCAACAGACCATACTTATGGAAGGAACTCCCTTGCCTTCCTCTTTGCTCTATCTAAGTACACACCTGTACTCCAAGTAGATCCTACCTGATACTGCTCCCTATTGTGTTGCTGTCTATATGATCTTACACACCTACAAATCAAACACGGTTCTGCTCACCTGTGAACCTTGACCTTGCACACACATACACCTGCAGATCAACGATCTTACTTACCATGTAGATCACTCTACACCCTGAAGAACCCTTGTCCTTGCCTCACCAAGTCCTTATGATTCTCCAACCAGTACCAAACTTAGCACTGATAAGGAACTAGGAGGAACACCCTTACTCACTTCACACACAGAAGGAGCAAACTTTGCTCAACTCAAACTAGAACACTTTTCCAATACAACCATGAGTCTATTATATAGATCTCATCCAAACAATGATTAGACATCTAATTACCATAATTAGATCTGCAGCTCTCAGTCTAAAAATAGCTCTCTTCATGTAAACACTCGGTTCGTTAGCTAACTGCCCGTAATTAGCTCGCAGTCGAACCACACAAGCGACTGACGTCGGTCCCTGTCTGCCTAGAGGTGACCGACGCCGGTCGATCTCTGACCGATGTCGGTTGCTTTTCTTCATTATCCTACCGACGTCGGCTGATCAAACTGATGCCGGTTACTCTAACACTCAGCAACCTTCAGCAACCCCTCTAATGGCCTTCTCCATGTCTGCATCAGTGAAGCTTTTAGCTCCACAACCTAACAATCTCCCACTTGGAGATAAACAGCTGCACTGTACCTGTACCTGTACTCTGTCTAATATGTTTCCTAGTTTGTATCCCTCTTCAAGCTCAATCCTGAAGATAACCCACCACACATCCCGTGGTGTACCTCCTGTCATTCGAGTACCCTACCACATCTGAGCCTACAAACACATGTAGTGAAGTCCTGACCCTGTATAGAATGAATCCCTGCTACCGGTCCCTCTCAAGTACCTGAGAACCCACTTCCCCGAATTGGCTCCTAACTCTCTGACAACTCCCACTACATGGGAATACTCAGGTCTATACTAGACCTCATGTGATTTCGGACACTGTACCTGTCCAGCCCTTAGTGTGCTCCAGCTCTACATCCTGAACCTCGCCAACACCTGATTCACATCAGCTCCCACTTGAGACAAAATCAACCTGTGATCTCCATGTCTCCCATGTCAAAGAATTCCACTGCTCCAAACTCCTCATGACATGCCACTGAACTAATCTTACCCTTAGCTCAGCAGAACCCTGTATGTACAAACCTGCTAGCTAGCAAATATACCATCCACATACAGCAACAGAATGATGTTGCAATCACCATCCCCCTGGTAAGTCAAATCACAGTAGTTACCCTGACATTGACTGAAGCCATGCTCCATCCTCCACCTGTCAAAACCTGTACCACTGTCCTACAGCTCCACAAGACCATATAACCTGGTCTTCCATCTCACGTATCCGTTCTCTCTATTCTTCTACTAAGGTATCCATTCGTCTCTATGCTTCCATCCAGCTGGCAATCCTACCAAAAACACCTGTTTGGTTCTCCTCCAAGGAATCACATCCTCATCCATGCCGAGCTCACACCTGTTTCCTGGATCCTTCCTACTCTAAAATCAACGAGTATAAAGAAGAGGAACAATGAATTTGAGGGCCTACTTACGCCTTCAGTCCTCCATATGGGTGTTTGAGACTCCTTGACAGCTCCCTGTCCACCCAAAATCCGTTACAGTGACTGACCTCGGTCACTCCACAGTCTGCATCCGACTGACATCGGTTCCCATGCGTCTGTCCCTGACTACCAACCCTGCAGTGTTCCTTCTGCCGACGTCGGTCCTATGACCGACATCGGTCTTACATACTGCCGACGTCGGTCCCGTGACCGACCTCGGTCTTACCCTGCCCGACATCACCAGCTTCGGTCTGCACATGACCGACATCGGCACCTGTCTGTTCGATGCCGGTTTCTCTTGACTGACATCGGTACCTATGTTCGCCTATGAGTGATACCCGCGAGCTTCTTTGAATCAAAACCCATGTCCAAACTGCCCTGCTCAGAAGTATTCAGCCACATCCACTGGGTTCTGTCCGCCATCTCCTCCATAAACACCAAGGCTTTCCAGTTCTTAAGCCTATCAAATATATCTATCTTCTGCTTAAGAACATGCATCTCCTTCCTGCTCATGTGACCAAGCCTACGAAGCCACGTCTCTGCAACAAAAGAAGAATTAGTAATATAAACAAGTAGATAAAGGGTACCTATTTTCTTACCACCAGCTAATTCAAGTGCATCCGCTATGAGAGTTCTTGTGCATCTCTCATCACCCAATCTTTCTGAAGAAATTAGCCATATCTCCAAACCTGGGACCTGCATGACCTTCATCAACACCTGTGTGTTGGCCGCCTACAATTTCAGCTTCACTTCTCCTTTGCCAATTCTTTGGCAAGGCTCACCAGCTCCTCTACCTAGGGCTGCATGGAAAGAGGCAACCGAATCTTTTATCCAAGATTCAACTTTATCCAAGAAACCTCCCAGAGCATCCTGTGCAACAACACCTGCTACATCTGCTTCTTCAGTTTCTTCATGCTGATCTGCTACCAACCAACAATAATATTTTACCTGCTCTTTCTTTCCATAGGACCGTGAGTGACCATCTGTGCTTTTCAACTCCTCCATTCTTAGCTTACTTTCATCTGCCATTGCTCTACTCCCACTCAATCAGAAACCCCTGAGAGTGCCCTGTAACCAAACACAAAACCTACTTCCTGCAACCTTAGCTCTGATACCACGTGTTGGGAAATAAACCGGAAGCACACAATTTGATTACCAAACCAAGCAACTTAATATGTGGAAATTAACCAAATTCACCAAGTAACTAGAATTCAGAATAACACAAGATATGAGAGACAATACACAACTTGTATTAACACTTTATATAGAAAAGAATACAATAAAGAAGATGCCACTTCTTCTCCACCACCTTACAGAGGTTTCCCACACCTCAAGTGAACAATAAATCTTCTCCCCAAAGCTCTCCCTCTCAGGTCCCAACACCCAACTCAAAATACAGAGTTGGTGTTCACCTCCTGTGCTCCACGCACACCACAAGTGCTCCATGCACTCCACAAGTACTCAAGGTACTTCAAGTAGATCTCCCATGAACTTGTAATAACCTGCACTTCAACAGACCATACTTATGGAAGGAACTCCCTTGCCTTCCTCTTTGCTCTATCTGAGTACACACCTGTACTCCAAGTAGATCCTGCCTGATACTGCTCCCTGTTGTGTTGCTGTCTATATGATCCTGCACACTTGCAAATCAAACACGGTTCTGCTCACCTGTGAACCTTGACCTTGCACACACATACACCTGCAGATCAATGATCTTACTTACCATGTAGATCACTCTACACCCTGAAGAACCCTTGTCCTTGCCTCACCAAGTCCTTATGATTCTCCAACCAGTACCAAACTTAGCACTGATAGGGAACTAGGAGGAACACCCTTACTCACTTCACACACAGAAGGAGCAAACTTTGCTCAACTCAAACTAGAACACTTTTCCAATACAACCATGAGTCTATTATATAGATCTCATCCAAACAATGATTAGACATCTAATTACCATAATTAGATCCACAGCTCTCAGTCTAAAAATAGCTCTCTTCATGCAAACACTTGGTTCGTTAGCTAACTGCCCGTAATTAGCTCGTAGTCGAACCACACAGGCGACCGACGTCGGTCCCTGTCTGCCTGGAGGTGACCGACGCTGGCTGATCTCTGACCGACGTCGGTTGCTTTTCTTCATTATCCTACCGACGTCAGCTGATCAGACCGACGCCGGTTGCTCTGACGCTCAGCAACCTTCAGCAACCCCTCCAATGGCCTTCTCCATGTCTGCATCAGTGAAGCTTTTAGCTCCACAACCTAACATAGAACTTGAAAAAGTCACTTTCTTTTTGAAAAGTGCCCTTTGGCATTTGGGAAATGGTCTCTCAGGTTTTTGTTTTGGCACTTCTTCTCAAAGGAATTCATTCAAAACAATTTCCTTCATATTTTTGTAAAATACCTTTCAAATTTTTATCCTTGGGCATTTTTTCAAAAAATCACCTTCAAACTTCTTGCTAAGTATCCTTCAAAATTTTTGTTTCAGACCATTTCCTGAGAAAAATCCCTCCAAAAAAATTGTCTTGGCCACTTCACTTTGAAAAATATACCCTTCAAAACTTTTGCTTGTTACACTTTTTGAGAGAAAAATATTTTGAGCCTTTTATTTTGGAAAAAATGTCTAAAACAATTCTAATACTTATCCAAAAAGACCCAAAACAAATCTCCCAAAATAAAAGGTCTTCAGGGAAATTGTTGCAAAAAAATTTCCCTGAAAGAATTCAATCTTTGTATTTTACTTCAGACATTTTTTCTGAAAGAATTATCCCTTCAAAAACTTTTTCTTGGACAACTTGTTTGAAAAAATTCAACACAGCCAAAAAAAAGGTCCCAAAAGACACTATCTTAGCAAAGAAAAGATTGAAAGAATTCCAAAGTAAAGACTTAGCCCATAAGGCTTTGTACTTAGCTTTTCCAAGGTTTGTAAGCCCTTTCAGACTTGTTCATAAAACTATTGTTTGACCTTCAGGCTTTAGAATTTTTCTCATCTTATTCATCTAGGCATAAGCTTGGTATGTGGGCCAAAAAATGGCCGAGAAGTAATATGCCATGATTTTAATATTCAAACCCTTTACAAACTTTAATATGGCCTAAAGTTAAAACCTTGTCAAGAACATAATTCAAGTCTATTTAATTATAACAATGACTTCAACCAAATCAAAACATGTCCTAGGGTTTATTTGAAAATCCTATACTAAAGGAATTTGATTTATAACAACATATTTATCATTCTACGTATAATTCTATTATATTGTTAAAATTAGTAATTCTAGATAAAAGTGTAACCATGTCAAGATAACAAAATTAGACTTCGCCTCACAATAAGACCAATCAAGGACTTTGGAGCATAAGTTATTATGAATATAAATACATGAATTAAACTAAGTAAAACATTTTAATTTATTTCTACAAACATATAACACACTCATATGACCCACATGGTACACAATTACAGACAATGGAGTAATATAAACATATAAGAATCTTAACCATGGTATGATCTCATAAATGCAAAAACACTACTAGGGTTAAAGCAATATGCAAACATGATAATCAAAAATATCCAAATGCATAAAATACATTAATAAATAAATGCATGCTACAAGCATTACTAACTAACTAATCAATTAATAGACATATTTCTACTCTATGTGGTGTGTGCAGGATTCTCATTTCATTCTCTCCTCCCACACTTGTCTCCATCTACACCATCCTCTTTGATGATACCCCCCTTGATCTTATTCAGGAGGGTAGAATCCATCCTACATCCACCTTAGTATAAGTGAATAATAGGTAGACCATATCATGTAAAAATCATAATAAACTATTGTAATAGAATATATTGCATATATTGGAATAAGGGTTCATTCATATTTGACCATGGGGATGAGTTAAACCCATCCCTTGGGTCACATATAAATGATACACACACACACACACACACACACACACACACACACACACACACACACACACACACACACACACACACACACACACACACACACACACACACACACACACACACACACACACACACACACACACACACACACACACACGCGCGCGCGTGCGCGCGCGTGCACACACACACATATATTTAAAAAAATATAAACCTTAATACTATAAATGAATAAATTATTATCAAACTAAACATGACATTTCAATTTTATACACATAATGGTAAGGATGACTCTGTTGAAGGGTTTGAACCACAACAATTACCACAACCATTATAAACTAATGAATTTTAGTTATTCAAACAACTTAAGCTATTTCAAAAAAAAATAAAAAAATTCTAGTTTTGAAACCCTTGCACCTTTTTCCCAAATATAAAATCTATTTACACTTTATAATCTATAAATTTCCTAAAACCCTAGTTTAATTTATACATTTTCTTTTTATGATTTTTAAATCATAATCGACTACACACATCTAGTGAAATAATCAAAACATGTACAAGCTCAAACCTCCTTTAAATTTCATAAATAAAATGGTATTATAAACCATCATACCTAAAAACCCTTTAATTTCTTAAAACCCTAGTTTATTATATGGATTTATTTCAACATAATAACCATACCAAAAATATACATAGCTGTAATCAATGGAGGGGAAGGGTTTAATATGTGCTCAGCCATCTAGATGGGTCAGACCCATACATAGGGTTAAGCACATATAAATTTATATATATTTTTAAAATAAAATTTATCCTCCTAAACCCAACTAAAATCCACCAATGGCCTCTATAATACATTCTCAGAATGGTTTAAGAATGAAAAAAATAAAATAAAATTATACAATAGACCCTACCTCTAAAAATACTATTCTAGATAGAACAAGTCTAGAGATCTTCTTTGATTGCATTATTCCTTGTCATATGCTCTCATCCTTATATTTTAATTTTCTTCTATCCTTTATCTCCATATTTTCTCAATGTGCATGCCAAAATCCTAATGTAGACCTCTCTTTCAATTTCTTAGCAGGTAGTTAACTAGTTAAAACTCATCATGTCAAAATCCAAAAAACTAACCTAAGTCAACCAAGATTGTATTATGTCTTGAAGACTCTATAATCCCAAATGTTATGAACCCTATATTCTTGAATATTCCATAATATATATAATCTTTTAAACATTATAAAACTGAATGATATCTTTGACCTAAGAAAATATCAATAAATTACCATGCCAAATGATATGTTTTGAAAGGATTTTGACTTAAACTTAGCAATCATGCCTTTATTCATAACTTAAAACTATTCCTTCAACCTTACCATAAGTAATAGGCAATGATTTTAATATTCAAAACCTTTACAAACTTTAATATGGCCTAAAGTTAAAACCTTGTCAATAATACAATTCAAGTCCATTTAATTATAATAATGACTTCAACCATATCAAAACATGTCCTAAGTTTTATTTGAAAACCCTATACTAAATAAATTTGATTTATAACAACATATTTATAATTCTACATATAATTCTATTATACTATTCAAATTAGTAATTCCAAATAAAAGTGTAACCATGTCAAGATAACAGAATTAGACTTTGTATCATAGTAAGATCAATCAAGGAATTCAGAGCAGAAGTTATGACAAATATAAATACATGAAGTAAACTAAGTAAATTTTTTTAATTTACCTCTGAAAACATATGCCACAGTCATTTGACCCACATGGTACATAACTATAGACAATAGAGTAATATAAACATATAATAATCTCAGCTATGGTATGATTTCATAAATGCAAACACATTACCAAGGTTAAAGCAATATGTAAACACAATAATCAAACATATACAAATAAAAAAAATACATTAATATCTAAATGCATGCTGAAAATAGGATTAACCAACTAATTGATTAAAAAACAAATTTCTAATCTATGTGGTGTGTGCAAGGTTCTCATTTCATTCTATCCTCCCCCACTTGTCTCCATCTACAACATCCTCTCTGATGATACCCTCCCTTAGTCATAGTCAAGAGGGTGGAATCCATCTTTTATCCACCTTATTACAAGTGAATAATAGTTATACCATATCATGTAAAAATCATAATAGACTACTATAATAGAAAATAATCCATAATCATGATTAAAATATACCACAACAAAATACAAACAACTAACTACCAATTAACTATCATGATCATAAGCAATAATCATTATCCATAATTAGCATATAAATAATTCCAATTACACAACACATCAATTAAACTAATCACTAAGAACACAATCAATAATAAAAAGTCTAGAGGAAAATTAGGAGGAAACATTAGTCTTGTACTTTTTTGAGTCCTGCATCTTACGTTCCTCATTCTCCATTTCCTTGTCTCTAGCAAATCAATCTTCCTCACCAAAGTCTTTCACAATATTTTTCCATGTCTCTCTTTTGTACCATTCTCTTCCATACCATTTTATCTCATGCCAAGGTCATCCATGTTGTTCTCACACCCTTAATTTTCTATGCTATAAATCTAAAATACTTAGAATATGTTACTACAAAATTTGGGGTTCAACATCACCCCTTACTAAATCAATTTTTCATCTTATACTATGTTGAAGTTTTTTCAGATAGAAAAAAAATAGGACCCACCTATTGTACTTGATGCTTGAGTTCCTCCCATCGGTTGAGGGTTTTTTGAAGATTGACAGTAATGACTTCCACTTCACCTCTTAGTTATTTCATTTTTTTGGGTTGCTTAAGAAAACCATCTTCTTGAGTTGTCAAAATATTAATTTGAGTAGTTTTAGCTTTGTTTGCATCCTGAAGTGACTTGACCTCCACCAAAAAATGCACTTGAAGTATTGAGAAGATAACGTTAATCTCCTATCGATGGATGCTTATTTAATTTTCCATTCCTCTATGTCTTGGAATACTTTTGCACATTGTACCCTATCCTTGATGTGTAGTACATTTTTATCCAATTTCTAACACTATTATTCCTCAAGTAGTAGTTACATTTCTAAAATTTTACTCAACCATGCCAATTTTATAAAAAACACATCAGTGATGAGAATAATGGCATTTAATTTATTCAAAAAGGTTCAGTAGATGTCCATGGCCTATTTAAAATGTGCTATTGACCATAGATTATCCTATTGAAAATTCACTTGGTTTTTAAATTTATTGAGCAAGAGGTCCATGAACTTATTCAATTTATTAATGGTGTCACTAGTAACATGAATACCATCCACAAGTGCTAGCTCACTTTGAAAATTGTTTGATAAAAGCCTAATGTCATAAGTCAAGAAACCTTGGCCACATCTTGTTGTCACTTAAGCTCTTAAATTTATTATTTAATCTTGTAACATTTCATGTGATATTATTTATACATACAAACAACCTCTTTATGTTTGTAGCGAGGTTGGACAACATCATGTCTGTGGAGAATGTTTTGACAAAAACATGTAGGGAAAACTTTATGAGGTTTATACCTATTGGTTCTAGAGAAAATTTTAGGGGATACACCCAAATCATGTTTAGAACATCTACCAATTTTAATATTATATCATTAATGTAATTTGAAGTCTTAAATATATCTTCATCATGATATACCTCCATCGTAAAATAAACACATGCTGAGTTTTTTTAGTGGACTCATGTTTAAGGAAATACTCCCACAAATATAATTATTTATCTAATATATCTTATTAGAACATGACACAAGTGAGAGGGTCCTAATTACCCACATTCATGTGCTACTATTACTATATTTATCATATAGTTTTCTTACCAATTTGGGGGTTGCACTCTAGATCTATAACTTCAGGACCCTTTTCCCATTGTTCATTGGTACCAATGCCAAGGTTCTCTGTGCTAGGGGATTACCCTATTATTTTTTATTTAATATGATTTAGAATTTTAATGTACATTTTTTTCTATATATCAATCTATTCTTATCTAGGCTTAGGAGTGGGTTCCTTTACAGGTTGCACTTTAGGAGATGCATCACCTATTTTATGAATCACCACTCATGGTACTTCAAGCTCATGCTCTGATTGGGTAGATTTTTAGGACATAATAATGTCATCCTTTTATTCTAAGATTAAACCTTGGGATATTTTTGGAAATGAGGCCAAATTTTGTCATTTTTAGTGGCCCTAGGTTGTTCCTTCACCCCACTAGACCTGGTGGCCTTAGGTCTTAGCCTTTTCTATTTTTTTCATGCCCTTTCTTCTGAACATGTTTCTAGTTTTAGGGGGAATGGTTTCTTATCTATCTCTTGAATTCCTAATTTTATACTTCATGGCCTAAACATGTATTAGACCAACCAATCTTGCCTTGAATGATTATTTTTAAAGGATTAATGCCAATTTTACCTAAATCATTCTGCTCTATATATGCTTCCCTTTCTAGATATACATAGAGATTGATAAGAGTGTGAATCTCAATGTCAATCTTGTCAACATCAATATTCACTGTGTATGCATCTATAATGCAATTGATAGAATCCATGAAATATTTAATTATGAAAGCATAAGGCAAATTGAGCCACCTTGATAAGTTATTGATGGTATTCAACCAAATATGTGTGAGTGAATAATGTTATTTCATATAAAAATAAACATAGTTTCCCATTTATATGAAAAAATCCTTGGATACATGCCATTCATTTCCAAAGTCTTCCTTCATCCTCTCATACCAACCCTTCATCTTTGCCTTATAGGAGGGTGTGATAGTGTTAGAACATGTGAAATATTTGAATCTCTCAATGGGGAACTTATGCTCTGGTGGGCAGACCTAATTCAATTATTTTTTGAAATAATATAGGATGCCTATCTTATAAAAAATCATATCTCATGAAAACTTGTGGTTGGGTAGGTGATGTTCCTTCATAGCATCTTTTTCAATTTTATCTACAAAAAATTAGGAGTAATTATACTTAGTTCCCTTAGCCATTTAGTTTTCAAAAATAAAGGTGAGACATATCCACCTCCTTCCAATTATTTATTCCCCCTACCTTTTTCATGGCCAAGTTATCAACTACCTAAATGTTAAGATCTATAAGACTTGTAATATACATGGTGTTTCCTTCTTTCTTGTATTTTAGCACTGTCACCATCTATTCAATTACTGCCTAATCATTAAGATCTATATTGACATCAATTTTAAAATAGAGTAGCCTAATTACCTTGATAATATGTTAAGGGGTAATCCTCATCCCTCATCATGAAAATTAGATATAATATTTATGGATACATGAAATTAGGAACTGAACCACCTCATGGGGTTTTCCAAAGTAAGGCAATTGCAAAATTGGGAGCATGCTTGCATCCTCCACCAAGTTATAAAATGTGAGATAATAAGTAATATCATTCCTTGTATTCTATTTCTCAAATCTATAGTCACATTGTAATTCAAATTCATTATTATATTGGTGGTGATTATAATCTAGGTCTTGACAAGTGAAAAATTTAGATTCATAATTATCTACACACAAAACTATGTCAGGGCATTGCATTTCCTCAATAATAATTAGTGGTGGAGGTGATGTGGTGGTTACCTTATTTGTTACACATGCCTTCCCTGGTGCATCTCCACCATAAGTCTCTTCTACCAACTTTGTAGTGTCCTCACCTTACACACCAGTTACACTAGATCCTTCTTCTTAAATATCATGACTTCTTTATTTTATAACCTCACACTCCTCTACTTCAATAATAAATGGTAGTGGATATTTTATTCCATTATACTTTAAATGAATCACCAAATAAGGTTCTAAAAGGATAATTCATGGATGACCAATTCTTCTAAATGAATACATTTTGATTTTAAACCTAAATTGCTTTGACTATCTTATTTATCCTCCTCTAATGGAAGAAATATCATATACAAAATAAAACTTATCTCACTCCCACTCCTATGATCACTTTTTCACTTATTTCATTTAATGTTCTTTTCCATAATCTTTGCTTCAATTTTTATTACTGAAAATACTATGAGAATGTCTTTTCTATCATTTGTTCATGCTTTTTTGAGCTATGTAATCGTTACAAGTTTTGAACAATCAAAATTGAAAAGGAAAGACCTCAAGGTCTTTTATAGGTAGAACCAATTTCTAAAATAACTATCCTCCATGACACTATCCATCACTTCAACCATTAATGCTTCAAATAGTCATGCCTTAGCACCCATTTTACATGCTCGCCATTTACACTATTATGTCATTAATAAATGCATGTCCCATCCTTACGTCAAGAGTTTTTTCACCTTTCTCATAGTGCATGCCAACTATAAAAATTTAAATTTCTCATTTTAATTATGGAAACTGCCTTTTATATATTAATCCATTTTTAAAATGACATTTCCATTACTACGTTTATTCCACATTCTTGGGTTATGTGACACCTCTTGTGTGCCTCTTTATATTGAGATTTTATTCGATCATGTATGATTCCTCCCAAAATTTTATTTACAAAATTTATATTTAGTAGCTTACCCACCTTAAATTCTATCCAACCTTAAAATTTTTGCATTTTCCTCTATGTCATAACTTAGTGAAATTCATTTTTCAAGAAAGTGATAGAGAATAGAATTCTAAATACCAAAGAGCACAAAAAGTGATAGAATAAAATTATTAAAGGCACAAAACCAATGTAATGATTATTATAAAACTAAACTAAGTACTAAAATAAAATAGTGGAATACACCTTATTTAATAAATTTAAGGATTACATAGAATTATTGGGTTAGAGCTAACTACCATTAAAATGGCCTAGAAGGAATTGGCCATCTAATATTTTCAAATTATAGGTGCCTATTAGATGGATATCATGAGTGATAAAAAGAAAATTACAATGGATCTATATTTTACCTATATGGCATGAAAATTTTAAATCATAGACCAAAACATGCATACCAAGATGAAAAACTTTGGTTTTGATGTGTCAATCATGCCAAGCTTTTTGTTTTCATTTTTCAACCCCTTCACTCTAGTATGTGACAATGCATGCTTCATCCAACTAAAGTAGAGAATAAAATAAATATTTGAGGGTATTTTATATGTATAATCGACCAACATGTTAAATACATAAGGAAGGGATAAGGAAATCCACTAGTAAAATTAGTTCAGTGTCAAAGATAAGGTTAAAAGGAGTACTCTTATTCAACCTTTTGTATATGGTCTGATAAGTATATAAGACTGCTTATGCATGATCATCACAATATTTTTACCCAATATTACAAATATTGGTTAGTATATTACCTAATACCTTATTTAAGTCTTTATCTATGTCATTGGCATGAGGGTGGTAGGGTGTGGTCTTATGGTACACAATCATGAACTCAACTAAGAGGATATGCACTATTTCATTGAGAAAGTGATTGCCACAATCACATGTTAGACTTAATGTTCATCCATATCATGTGATTATATTTTAAAATAGAAATATATTAGTGGTATTAGTATTATAATATCATGTGGGCACTACTTTATCCTAGTGTGTGAGATAGTCTATGGCAATATTGTTGTAATACACACTAGTCCATCTCGTAATAGGTTGAATGGGGCCAACAAATCAAATATCCCACTTATCAAATGATTCATGAAAAATTATTGGATAAATGGGAATGTCATCCTTGTGTTTTGGTTTACCTATGCTCTAACATATATCACATTGATGCACATAGGCTTTCGTATCTTTGAATAGTATTGGCCACCATAACCTAGCTAGTAATTTTTTTTGTGTTATTGCATCACCAAAATAATGTCCCCATATAATGCACTCATGGAACTCATAAAGGAATTTAACACACACATGATGCATTATTCACCTTTTTAATACCTCATCCCATCCCAATTTGTATAATTCTCCTTCAATAAGCTAGAAAGGGGTAGTGTAGATAATTAACTAATTTTTCTCTCAGGTGCTAAGGTGGTTGGATATTGAGACTGTTGAAAGAAAATTTGTAATTTAATCCAATTAATAGAGTATGCATGTAAATTTAAATATTTTAACATTAGGTAAATCATCCTCTATGGTACATGCTAGTTTTCCATATTGAATGCATGAAAGATGGTCTGGTCCAAAATTAACTTTGCCTAGTTTCACAACCATGAAGAACTAAAACTCCTGAAAGAGGAAAATCCATTAATAAATGCATATTTTTAATATTTTATTATTTAAAAAATATTTTAGTGATTCATGATCTATATATAATACAAATAGAGTAGCCAACAATTATTGGTTAAACTTTTAGAACACATAGATCATGGGCAAGGCCTCACGATCTATAGTAGAGTTGTTCTATTCTACTAGTGTGAGATTTTAGTTAGAAAAAATAAATAGTATGATCAAGGTTTCCCTCACCAAGTTATTTAAGGATGGCTTCCACTACCATTCCTAAAGTATCAACATTCATAGGAAATGGTTAGGTCTAGTTTGGGAACTAGAGAATGGCCACAATCACCAATTATTCTTTGAGAGCCTCAAATGCTTGTTGGTGTTGAGCAATCTATATGAATAGACCATTATGTTTTATTAGGTTTTCCATAGATGATATCCTATCATAACATTTAATTAACTTCTTATAGTATCTTGTGTGACCTAAGAAGGTGCAAACCTCATGCTAGGTAGTTGGAATTGGAAGTTGAATAATGACCATAATCTTAACTAGATCCACCAGTAGTTCATCCTAGAAAATAATGTGACCCAACATGGTTCAAAATAGGGTGGAAAAAATTCATTTATTTAGATTCAATAAAATATGAAACTAGTGACAATGCTCAAGCATGAGGCACACATTACCATAGTGGTCATATACTAAAACATACATAGTCTAGTCATCCAATTACACTTGAAGTAATTTGTGGATGAAATCTTTGAAGGATTCCACCATAATACGTGATAAAAATACCAATGTATTATTTATGCCAAAAAACATAAAATTATATGTAAAATAACCCCATTTAACTATAAAGGTCATTTTTGCATTGCCTTCCTTAGTAATTTGTATTTGGTGATAGTCAGAAAAGTAAGTAGTGAAGGTGTAGATATCACACTTAGTAATGCCTTCCAAAATTTCCTCTGTGAAATTCATTAGGAAAGGGTTAGTTACATAGACAACATTGCATATCATATAATATAAATAAATACAAATTTAACCATATTTCTTGACGTTGATAACCATTAGACTAACCTACTTAAATTCATTAATGTGAGTAATAACTCAAGTGTGAAACATGATATCAATTTACTCTTTAATCTAAGTGTGAATATTACTATTTATCTGATATGTTTGTATCCTCATCAGTTGAGCACATTCAACCAAATTTATATGCATCTTGCTAAATTATGGATACACTCCATTCATTTATATGTAGTTTTATATGAAAATGTCTTGATACTCTTGCAAGAGTTCATTTTTTTTGGTTAACCTAACCTCAGACTAGTAATTACCCATAATGGTCATTTTAGGTGTATCCTCCATCCCAATATTATGTTGAACCATTTGGAGTGGCACAAAATATGGTTTATTCTTGGATTACATAGTATTTTTGACATCACATTATCCATATTCTATATGTAGATTTAAGTGGTTGAATTCTAGCTCTATCAAATTAAAATTAGTACCATCATCAACCTAATATTCAACCCTTTACTTTCTTTTCTAGATCTACTCTCTATGTGCATATTCTGATCAAGAGTTAGATTCTAACTGAGACATGTTATAAGTATTAAGTTCTTATAAGATGTCCATATTATCCTCAAGTGGGCCATGCATGTGTTGTATGTGGTCTTTGATTGGTGCATGATCTCCTACAATTACCTAATGGATTTATTCCAAAGTTAAATTTAAATCCATTTGTGGAGAAGAAAATGAAAATGTTATAGGTAGACCATGTGTGTTATACTACTAGGTATCTATTTCCATGATATTTTCTTGATGGATGTACCATAATCTATCCAAATCATGTAGAATACCATAAAAGGAATGAATCTATAAATATTTTGGTAAAAACATGTCTTCAATATTCCAAAGTATTGAATAAGATGTTAGATAGTCTTTTAAAAAAGAAATACTATCATAACTCAAGATAACATGAACATGGTTGTCATGGTGAAAGTGATAATGCATGGTTACATGTAATTTATACCATGTGTACAATTGGTATTGATTAGTAGACCACCATCAAGTAGTAGTTTTTTCAAACAAAAAATTTGAGTGCACACAAATGTTCATCCTCATTAACATAGTAGTCTTTTAACTAGTGCAAATATTCCTTAACCTTAATTTGACCATAGAAATGAGGTATATGGTCCAAGTTCAAGGGTGGTATACCAATGAGGCAAACATTCTTATGGTGTTTAGATAACTTGGTGGAAGAACTTAGGAAACTATCAAAGACACCACATACACACCTTGTTCGATCATATACACCTTGATTCTATTGGTTAAAAGCAATACTGGTAGTTTTAGAGATGGACTGCATGTCTTCCCATCACAATATTCCATTGGGATTAAAATCCACATTTTCATTTCCTTAGGAAATGATGTTATAAATTGTGTTGACATCCTTATTAACATCAATGGTTTTCATAAAGGGAGGTCCTTGGTCATTATTTACAGGAATGACCACACGTTGAGTGTCATTCTCAAAGATAATATAATGCTTCTTTAAATTTAATTTAACATTGTTTGAATAACATCAATGTCAACCTAAGAGAGTAGGGAAGTCATTATCTTGAGTAAGCTCGATCACTTCAAAATCTCATTTGAACATGGCACCTAAGATATTTATATGGCATCTTTAAGAATGCATATGGGAGTGCACAAGCCTTATTGACCATGAAAAAAACATGTGGGTAGGTTTATAAAGTTGGGATCCCCATATTTTTCTAGGAATCTTTATTTAGAATGTTAACCTTTGTGCCAGTGTCAACCAAGATATCATGAATCATCCAGCCATTAATAGATGGATAAGAAAGGACCTCTTTGTCACATTATAGATTTATTTGTATATGAGTCTCTTATCATCACACATGGTTTAGATAATGATCCTCAAATAACTTATTCATTTGTTTCCATAACCAATTATTAAAGAGGGGGATGATGTCCTCACTAAGGAATAAATTTCACAGCTCTCAAAAATCATCATGCCTTGAGTCCATGGGTATCATGTCTCTTTGCATCTCAACATGCATGGTAGCATCCTTATCCTTTAAAAATTCAATTTTTCCTTGAAGCTTGTGTACCAAGGCCATTATGTCATGTAACACTTCTTTTTGACATTGATCATATATCTAGTGTTGCATATGAGGTTATTCACACTAATTTTTTTTAGCATGTGGATTTGAATCTGATTGGGAATGAACACCAATCTGAGTAGTAATATTTACCTTGGGTTTTAGCTAGTGGAATGGTAGGGAATGGTATTCACTAAGAATTTGGATTTTTTACAACATAAATTATCCCAACACCCTTCTTATTTCACTCTTTGGTAATGATAGAATACATGTCTAGACTTTCTTCTAGTTGATGGTCATTTTTATAAAAGGTGTAGGTTGGGTAACACATGAAATCACATTGGTAGTGGTCCAAACATCCAAACTTATAACATGTCTTCAGTGTAATAAACCACGCCCTCATCCATTACCATAGTTTTAACTTATGAAATATTGTCTTCCACCAGCCACCTATGTGTTAACTGTATAAGTTCAATGAGTACCTTGTGTGCATACTTCATAAATCTCATTGATGACCCAATAATAACTAGTATCATGTATATACACATCACACATTTAAAAATATAGTGACACTTTGGCAAGGGTGGTGCACTAAAGCAAGGGACAAATCCTTACATCATGATATTCTTTACAAATCTCACATTACTATTTTAATATAGTGTGAACATTCCTCTATGGATAGTTGTTCCTATTATAACTCTCCACTTCATAGTCAACACACCAAAAGCCACTACATGTGCCATGAACATTTTTAGCCATAATATTCTCTAGATTAGAATTCATATCAATAATTTAAACCTCCATAAATGGGTTGATCCCTATATCTATACTTCTCATAGCTTTGATGCAAAGGGTGGCTTACAATGCCTTATATAGATCAATGAAAGTCTTGTGGGATAAGGATCATCAAAAAAGAAGTAATAACCCTCCCAAAAACCACTGAGCATGTTGCATTTGATTGATATCAAATGATAGCTTTGAATGAATCATTTTGAAACATATATCATATGCGTACACACTCTCAATGAGCTCTTGCTTAATATATTTTAAGATAACAATTCTTCACTACTCAAAATTAGGGATATCAAATTCATGGAGGAAACTAGTCTTTAATAGTTCATAATTTACAATAACTTGTTGAGGATCAAAATTTTGATACCATTGATGCATGTGATCCAGTAAAGTAGTGTCAAACTAATTTTATTTTCACTCAATATAAGTTATATCCCACACCCACCAAATGAGTTCACACTTTTGAACATGTTTTACTACATTTTTGACACCTCGATATTCATGTAGATGAAGTGTCATCTTGTAGTAGACTATAATTACACTAGGTGGTTTTAGTGGACCCTATGGTGGTGCTCCCCTGGTTCATCTTAAATCCTATGTTGGAGGTCTAAAAACTCCTCCCAATCCACCTCCTGATCTTCCTACATCTCCATTAGATTAACCATTGGTATTACCTCCCATACCTCCTACAACAATAGATGCACCAAAAATATTGAGCACTAAGGGAGGTTGATTAGTTTCTATTGGGTATGTATTTTTCCCACTAACATCTGGTCCACATGGAATTATAAGGTGATCCATTAGTATTAATTACAATGGAAAAGTAAAATTTAATGGTAAATTTCTATTTTGAACTTACACTCCCATATATTCCTTTACAAATTCATCTTTTGATTCAAATTTAGATTCCACACTATAAATATCATAATTTATTATAAGAATAATGTCAAACTCACATTCATGAGCATGTTATGTGGTTGGGTAGTTGGGTCTATTTAGATTAGATTTCACTATCATCAATGCCTATCTTAATTTGTCCATATGTACCTATCCTATTGAGGGTTGCAGACCCATGCTTAGGGAGTACTCTCTATGCCTTCTTACCTTCTTATAGATTCTTGTGGAACTTATGGTATCCTCCTATTTTCCCTTGGGATCACTAATCACCATAGCCTTCTTCCTAGGCTCATCAAATTATGCTTCATTAGTTCTCATTGACTAACTTCCATGTCAAAAAACCAATCCCATACCAATGTATACCCCTCCATTTACCCACCAGTTACATTGTTCATGCATGATATATTTTAGCCATACACGGGGAATTTATCAAGTCCAGAATCAATAATAAGTTTTTTAATTTCTAAAGGAAATTGATTGAGATAACTTTTGCATGGTTCCCTTAGGAATTTGAACTATGCTTCCTCCAAACATGAATATTAGAGATATTGTATTTCAAAATGTAGATATTGAGCACTCCCTTCTACCACACATCCACTAAATGTGTACATGTAGCTTTCAATTTTATTAAGGCTATATAACACTCTACTGAAAAAGGAGTCTTTCATCTATAATTTCTTGAATGGTCTTGTGCATATGTCAAAATCCAAACATGTAAGTGAATGAGTAATTATATAAATAATGTTTCATATAGAGAATCATATAGATGTTTCTCTACCCATGTGCATGTAGAAGCTATTGGTTCAATATACTAAAGTGTGAATTTATCTTCTAATTTACCAACCTAATGCTCGATGTTTTCCAAAGAGAGCCACTCAAGCATCTTTCTACCATCATGTTAACAAGTGAAACAAGTTTTGGTAATGGAATGAAAATGTTAGGATTATTTTATCCTTAGTTTCACTGAACTAAATATTAGTCACACACCTATAAGAAATAATAAACTAATGATCTATCATGACCATATATCATGTGAGTAGTGACCCTATGTGCTCACTTGATGCACACAGCCTAGACCGATTCCCATCAATTCTACCATGTGGTGCTGGATAGATAACTATATATACTTAGGTTATTAGGTTGTCATTTTTAGTCATTGTTACTACAAACATCACTTAACCATTTTATTCATTCACATAGTCTATGTACTTATTTACTATCATAAAATCAAATTCAACACCAAAAATATTAACACATCAATATTCACATATAAATTAATGGTTCTATTGATATCCTTTGATAAGATTACAAATATACTACATTCATCATACCCTCTATGTCCATTATACATACATCTATATTTCTATCTTGACAACAACTAAAAATAACAACTTCAATAACTAGTTCATAAACAAAGATAAGGGGTATCTATACACAAACCAACCCCTCTTAAATCACATAATTAATACATTATAGATGACAAGTCAATGACTATTTTAGAAAAATAAGTTGTGGTGATCTATTATAATTAATTAATTTTGATTTAGACCCAAAAACCACTATAGACTCTCTCTATGCTAAATAATCATGTTCATGCACATCCCTTTGTAGATTGGTGCTAGTTTCATGCTTGATTAATATATAATGCTTCTACAAACTTATTTGTAACTATATCTACTTCCTATGACCTTGTCCTAGTCTTAAAATTTTTTGAGTCCTACATCTTATGTTCTTAATTCTCCATTTCCTTGTCTCGTATAACTTGTTCTTCCATGCCAAGGTCTTTCTTGATATAATTCCATTTCTCTCTCTTTTGCATCATTCTTTTTCATCTCATTATCTCTCGTTCCAAGGCCCTTCATGATGTTATCATTCCCTTGATTTTCCATGTTATGAATCCAAAATACTTAGAAAATACTTATAATATATTACTACCAAATTTGGGGTCCAACAATCATGTGGAATTGAAACTAATAATTAGACCTATTCATAAATGAGCCCACTAGTATAATGACCTCCAAGTATAGACCTTCACTCTCACGTTTTTTCTTCCTCAAGACTAGACTCATCATATTTTCATTCCCTTCATGTATGACATTGATTTAAAATAGTCAACCCAATAGAGTCAGTCAATTCCCTAGGGTTATCTAGCCTAATAATTCTCAATTCTTTATACCTAATTTAGATTAAGAACTCTAATACCTTTTATTAACTCACACTAAGGGTTATTAGGATTATGCCTCTAAATTTTTGACTCTCAATGAGAAATTTGACCTTGGTGAACTCTTATAGTATTGTTAAGAGCACCATTTACCACCTATCATCCAAAATCCTATCCTTTCACCTCAACCTAATTATCCAAACCCATAGACCCATCATCTTATCATATTTCCATTAGCTATCTCAATCAAAGCGTGGGAAGCCAAGTGCACAAAGGTTAACATTCAATTTTCCTCTTGTATATAATATAGTGATATTAATGTGAAAGGATTATTAATTTTATGAATTCTTATTTATTTCATTTTGTTCACTTCTCTCCTCCCTTCCATTTATTTTTTAGGTATCTACATACGACCCAAATATGTATGGATAGGAGATTGAGATATTTTTTGACTCAAAGAACTATAAGAGGAACCACTAAATCCATATTGAGGCATCCTTATTTAGTTGGAAAAGTAATAACTCTAACCAAAATGTAGAGAGTTAGTTTAAAAGCCATTCACAAGAAAACTCACAAACAATGTCCAATGTAGTGATTCAAGAAGTGTGGGATTCATCTAAAACCATTAGTAACTACCAAGACTCTAAAAATATGATTTTTATTAGTGGGGGATAGGCTTGCCCTCAAATTGTAACTGGAACACATATTATCTTGAAAATACTAGATACAAATAACAAAAGAATATTTGGTCAATATATTGATAAAATATGCTATCCAGAGGATGGGATCAACAAACTACAATAATATTCATTCCCCCAAATGGTAAAAAAAACATATCCATCCCATGTTAGTAAATCATAACATGTATTCCTAAGAATTCTAACACAAACTATTTCATTGTTGGTTATCATCTTTCCCTTCAAAACCCTCTACAAAGGAAGTTCACAAAACTAACATCACTTCTTCATTGAATGAACTCATCTCTACTTTGGTGCGTCTCATTTACGATTTAGAGAGAAAAAAATATCTCAAGCAAGGGGTGGCCTCTAACCCTTCCAACCAATGTTATTCCTCTTCCATACCATCCCAATGATAACTTACCAATCTCTATGGTACCCACCTAATCTACCTCTCGTTAACCAGGGGACATCCCTACTCATGGAGTCCCCAACCTTGTAGATTATAAAATTCTTCCACCATATCTACCTCTCATTCAAAACCTTATTGGAGGTGTCTTTTCTTACATTCCTCCTAATAATGTGGCAACTAATATGCTTTCACTCTTCATTCCTCCAAGTTTACATATTGCCTATATATACTCCTCCTTTATAATTATTGATTCCCATTTATTTGTCTAACCCTCTTCCACATTATCACCACATGTATTTCAAGTCCACTAAGTTTGAAAGTTACTTTCTAGCCTAATATAATTCATCTTATCAACCTCCATATTTTACTCCTAGCATCTTCCCTTCCACCTCTTATCCAAACCCTCCTCTTCAAATTTATTCCACCATGCCTTTGGTAGACTTTAACACCATGGGAACTTATGTTGAGTATTTTAAGGAGCCCCTCAACCACATTATATGAGTAGTTCTCTTTCCACATCACCTTCCTAAACTACCTAATTTTAAAGGGGGAGGAGATCCCAAACAACATTTTAAGGCATATGTGACTATAGTTAGAGAGATTCTACCTTGGAATAAGGTATTTTACAAATTTTTCCTAAAATACTCAAAGAAATAGCCATAAATTGGTAATACCACCTCCTTAAGTCATCTAGTCATTCCTTTTTAAAATTAACTATGGAGTTTGCCAAAGCCTTATATATGAAAAACTTCTCAAGATTGGTATATGATAATTCTTATACATTAAGTAAGAGGCTAATTAATCATTTACCCATTTTATTATAAGATGGCAATAAGTCCTATACTTGTCTTCTAGCCACACCATATATGGACCAAAGATAACTATGCGATGTATTTTTAGAATAACTTAACAATAAAATAAGGGGAGATGTTCAAAATTTCCCTCAACAGTCCTGTGAATAAGTACTTGAAAGCCCTTTGATAATTCACCAAGTGGCTATTGATAGTGGTTACAAAACCTATAGAACCAACGAGTGACTAGTTGTCCAAAATAGAATAATGGGGGTTATTAAAACATAAAAAAGGCAAACCCAATAATCAAGGCTCTAATGTTCCAAAAAAATTTAAATGCCACTACAAATGGTGTGATAAACTAAAAAAGAGGGCAAATATTGTGAAGATAAACCTACCCCACCCCATGAAAAATAACAAAAATATAGTTGTAAGGAACCAAAATCCTCAATTGTAATTCATGTGGTTTATTTTAACCATCCTCTACATTATAATGCATAGTTTTAGAACCTACCTTAAAACTTATTGACCATTACCCATGATGAAAGATGACCTTGGACTGCAACCAGGTACTCAATTTTAAAACCTACAAATTCCATAGATTCTGGAAAGCTTGAGGAATGGATAAAATTGGTATAGATCCTATTACAATGACTTACTAAAGAATCAAAATATTCTTTGTTACATTGCACAAATTGAGTGTAAACCGACTCATGACAAATAACTGTGTATACCTCACAAGAACCATCATTCCAAATTGTCAATACTATATAGAATCCATGTGAATGTGTTTGACATATCAGTAAAGCCTATATATTCGGGCTGATTATGGCTATACATTTGCAATTGTATTATGTGTACCAAAAATTGACAAATGATCCAAAGTGGATCATTTAAATGCATGACTTAATTGGGTCAATATTACCTTCCTTGACTCCAAATGCTCATTTGGGTAGCTTCATTTGCAGCATTCTTGGTCCACAGGGCTATCTTTTCTTGTCGAGCCCGCACATTGATGACTGCTCCACAAATTTCATCACCAAATGCTAGCTCTTTTACTGAGTAGAAATATGTGCCTACAACCGCTTCCTTTCAAACTCAAGCACTATCGTCACTCTATCATTGGCAGCTAGAGTATCTCCTTTTACATTTTTAGGAAGGTAATGATTGCTTACACGCACATCATCCATTACAACAATTTTTGTCCTCTCCCACTGAAAAAGAAGCATTTTGGATAAAGCATAAAAAATGTTCTGTGCTTTAGGGGATACGCCTATGCCAATTCGCTCTGCTTCAGCTTCCGCTTACCTTATTGCAGCTTCCTCTCGAGCCTCTTCAATGTTGTAGTGAAGAATCTAGATGTGGTGAGCTTCTCCCTTTGAAGCCTACCAATAAACATACTCACCTATGTTTGTTACAGTGTTCCAGTGGTGAGCTACCATTAATAACAGATTACATCATTATATTGACTCGGATCTATGTTAGCCTTTCCAATAAGTTGTTTAATCTCACAACTCAGCCCAAATTAACTAGACAGTTACCATATCCCTGTATATATTTTATGGCCGTCGATCAACAATTTTTGTCCTTTTTGGACTGTGTCTCTTTCATCGGATTATGAAATAACAATCCAATATGATCATGCCATTCTCGAGCCGAGGCACCCCGTCATCTTCTCAAATCAAATGTCTGCACATCTCTGCCTAGATATGGATTCAACAGCTCCTACTGCACAAGTCCACAACTCTAGCCAGGTGTCCATAAGTCAGATTGCCATTTATTACATTCTCAAAGTAGACTCTATTCTCAAACTTGGCAAAATAGGGCTTGTGTCTTTTATGCAAACCTTATGCACCTCTCTCTAAAGGAGATCCTCCTTCTATTTTCCCTCTTCATCCCTCTCATCCTCCTTTCTACGTCCTACTCTCTCCTCTTTCTTAATGAATTTTATTTTTGCTATATTTTGTCTCCTCTCTAACTTCTACGCCCAACTTGGGCTCAGGATTAAAACAAGAAATAGTTTTTGATTTTTAACAATATACTAAGGTTGAAATATTTTCAACCACTCCTCCCTTATTTTCTCAACAGCCTGAACAATAATTACTTTTAACTTTTATATTTTTACAATTACTCCTCAGTAACAACATATTAGAGGGAAACTACAAATTATTGAATTTGAATTTAATCATGACTATGTCTTGCCAAGACGTATGTAGATTCTCCTGCATCATAATCTCCCTGTAGAAAAGATTTGAACCTTAGTTCAAATGAATTGCTACCTCCATGCATTAGTCTTCACTATATCCCTAGATCCCAAGGTCTTGCTTCCAATACCAATGCTTGTCTTTGTTTAGAATAGTCTTTGTCCTTCATTTTGCTTTTCTTCCTCTTCTGGTATGTTTTTCTCCTCATCTCTTTCTCAGCTGCCATCTCCCACTTCCATGCTTCTTCATATGTTTCTCCAAAGTTTTCATCTTCTATACCTACATTCAAAACATCAAAAGCCACCTTAGTATCAAAATATTTAGGCCATGAAGCCTCTTGGCTGCCTTCACATTCTTGCTCCTTGATCAAACTTGTCTTGACCTCTTTAGTGTGCTCTTTTCTTGCTTCACTCTTAACAATGGTGTCTTCACCATGGCTTATACCTGTATGTAGCTCTCTTGAAGAACTAAAGAGCTCTTCCAACATCCTCATTTCTTCCCTTAGTGAGCTCTCATCTATCTCACCATTCTCTTCATCAAACTTGGGTCCTTATTTCTTAAGGATTACTTGTCCTTCACTAACCTTACTCTTCATCTCATCCTTCCTTAGCTTGTCTTTATGCAAACCAACTTTTTCAATATACTCATCAAATACAATTGAAGTAATCTTACCTTGTGTTTCCTTACTCTCTTCAACTTCTCTTTGAAGCCATTTTGTTTGTTTCTTGCATTCAATGAGGCATTGCCTTGCTGCATACTCTCCCCTTTCCTCATCATCCATCCATTTGGAATTCTCTCCTTGCTGCATATTAGTCCACACAGCCACTTTCTATTTTTCATATCTTATGAAAGGATCATTAAAGGATTCAAAAACATTATCATAAACAATTTGTTTACCTTTTACCTTTTTGGTATACCTCTCAAGCGTCCTGTCTTTATGGAATGCTTCTTCCATACTGGCCATCTCTCCTTCATTCTCTTGGCTGCTAGAATCACCTTCAATCCTCTTCCATCGACTTCTTGGTGTTGCTGTCTCAACACTCACATATTCACTTTTTGCCTTCTTAGGCACCCATACTTGTTTCTTCTTCTTATCATTTCTCTTCTCAAACCATGTAGGCATCCTGCATCCATGCTTTTATACCAGCACCTCCTTTTTCTTGGGAGTTTGCTTCTTCCACCATTTATGCATCACACATCCATGGTTAATTAGAAACTTCACCTTTCTCTTTGCTTATTTAACATGCATATCAATAGTTGCATGCTTATAAGACAAATCAGTTTTTGAACTCACCTTTACCTCCTTAATGGGCTGCTCTATTAGTTCTTTGACTTGCATAGCTTCTTGATTATCTGTCCTTTCTTCTTCCTTTGTGCTTGGCTGTTCTCTTTCTTCCTCTTGGCATTCAATGGCATCATGGAATTTAGCTTCATCTTCTACCTCTTCTCTTACTTGTATGGGTTCTTCAACACCTTCCTCATGCATTAACCAATGCATCTCTTCTTCTTCCTTATCAACAACAGCAAACTTTTTATTTTCTCTTACACATTCACTTCTGCACTTGGTGTCTCCTCTTGCACCAATCTCTTCACTCTTCACGGCCCTTCTCTTGACCTTCACAAGGTTGCTCATACCTGCAATTACCCATGTAAAGACAGCATTAGATATAATAACAAGAGACCAAAAGGTCCCTATGAGTGTTCTCTTCACCAAAACTCTCATCTTCTCAAGTGCTCTTCCTGGCACTTCATCTTTTCTTTCTTATCTTCTCTTGTTTTCCTCAATGAGAACCGTCTTCACAACTTCTTTCTATTTCTATTGCTCTCTTGGCAACCTTCTTATCTTCTTCAAGCCTCTACGGACTTCTCTCTTCTTGGCAATCTCATTTTGCCTTCTTCTCCTCTTCATTAGGAGATCTATTGGCCACTTCATCCTCTTCCTCATTGGCCATACCCATGCTTGCTTATCCATCTGCATCCAAGACTCATATCTATTTGCAAAATTAGCTAAATCTCATTTCAAACTATCAATCTCTTTATCAATTGCAATACTGTCCATACCTTTCTTCTTTTGGATGTTTGTTTTCTTCTTAGTGACCTCATATACCTTGCTACTTTGTAGTACCTTCATAAGTACTTCCATTTCTAAGATCTTCACCCAAGTCTCTTCCACCTTGGTCTCTTGATCCCTTGTCTCACCCAAGCCTTTTCTCCTTGACTGGTCTTTTGACAATCTCCTTGATCTCACCTAGGCCTTTTGCATCCTCGTCTTTTGATCCTTTTCTCAATCTTGTAGTAACTCTTTATACAATACTTCAACAAACACAAATCACAAATCCAAGCTTACCTTGCTTTGGATCTTCCTCTTGAGCATTCACTATGCTTCTTCTTCTAGAGCTTCTCTTCTCAATTCTTCAAACTCCATCCTTTACCTCACCTAAGTCTATTTAACCTTAGTCTTTTGGCAAACTATCCAAGCTTCTTCTTGGATCTTCACTAAGCCTTCCTTGGCTTCTTCTCCTCTTAAGCCTTAATGGTTTTAAACCTTCCTTTTTCACCTGTTTACTTCTCAAACAAAATAATCTCAAATCAAATATCAAAATTACTAATACCTTTCCTCATAAATCCCAAGAGCTTCAAGCTCTGATACCAAAATGATGAAATCTGACCTTGGACTGCAACCAGGGACTCAATTTTAAAACCTGCAGAGTCTGTAGATTCTAGAAAGCTTGAGGAATGGAGAAATCCAGTATAGATCCTATAATAATGACTTACTAAAGAATCAAAATATTCTTTGTTACATTGCACAAACTGAGTGTAAGCTAACTCATGACAAATAACTGTATATACCTCACAAGAACCATCATTCCAAATTGTCAATACTATACAGAATCCACATGAATGTGTTTGACATATCAGTAAAGCCTGTATATTCAAGCTGATTATGGATATACATTTGCAATTGTATTCTGTGTACCAGAAATTGACAAATGATCCAAAGTGGATCATTTAAATGCACAACTTAATTGGGTCAATATTACCTTCCTTGCCTCCAAATGCTCATTTGGGCAGCTTCATTTGCAGCATTCTTGGTCCACGGGGCTATCTTTTCTTGTCGAGCCTGCACACTGATGACTTCTCCACAAATTTCATCACCAAATGCTAGCTCTATTATTGAGTAGAAATACGTGCCTAAAATCACTTCCTTTCAAACTCAAGCACTATCTTCACTCTATCATTGGCAGCTAGAGTATCTCCTTTTACATTTGCAGGAAGGTAATGATTGCTTACACGCACATCATCCATTACAACAATTGTTGTCCTCTCCCACTAAATCGGAAGCATTTTGGACAAAGCATAAAAAATGTTCTGTGCTTCAGGGGATACACCTACGCCAATTCACTCTGCTTCAGCTTTCCATGTCTGCACATCTCTGCTTAGATATGGATTCAATAGCTCCTCCTGCACAAGCTCACAATTCCAACCAGCTGTCCATAAGTCAGATTGCCCTTTATTACATTCTCAAAGTAGACTTTGTTCTCAAACATGGCAAAATAGGGCTTGTGTCTTTTATGCAAAGCTTTTGCACCTCTCTCTAAAGGAGATCCTCCTTCTATTTTCCCTCTTCATCCCTCTCATCCTCCTTTCTACGTCATGCTCTCTCCTCTTTCTTAATGAATTTTCTTTTTTGCTATATTTTGTCTCCTCTCTAACTTCTACGCCCAGCTTGGGCTCATGATTAAAATAAGAAATAGTTTTTGATTTTTAACAATATACTAAGGTTGAAATATTTTCAACCACTCCTCCCTTATTTTCTCAACAACCCCAACAATAATTATTTTTTACTTTTATATTTTTACAATTACTCCTTAGTAATAGCATATTAGAGGGAAACTACAAATTATTGAATTTGAATTTAATCATGAATATGTCTTGCCAAGATGTATGTAGATGCTCCTGCATCAAGCCATAATATAAAAACTAAGTGCTTCATAAAGGCAATGACATATAATGAATTTTCAATAAAACTAAAACCATAGACCTAAAGATTATAGTCCCAATGTCTACTACCTTTTCCATAGAGTCATTGGACATTATACTTTTGCCTTCAAGTAATATAGCAAATTTATTCAAAGAATCCTTGAGGACCAAAGACAAAAATTTGTAGACATGTTTATAGGGAATGATAATTCAAACCCTAAGGCTCCACCAACCAGTCCTATGGTAGTTCAAAACATTAATTTTCACATATATTAGAACCTGTTTCCTAATAAATAAAAACATAAGATTGAGAATCAAGCATAAGGTAACTAAGCCAATCAACCTCCATTTATTGTAATTAATGATGATGAAACTTCTAATTTTGGCTCAACCAACCTTAATGTGGTACCCTAGATGGGGTCTCAAGGGAAAAATTAGATAATAGGAGTTGTATAATTAAAAATTAACAAAGATGAAAGCATCATTGCTTGCATAATATAATACCAACCTATAACTCCTCACTTATCAAATATATTAAAGGCTGACATAAAATCCAAGACTATAAGGAATTATGATTTAATTACCAACATTATAAATACATTTTATTATATATCTTTCTTGGACTTGCTTAAGAATTCTCCTACCCATAATGTGGCATTATTTGATGCCTTTGGAGTGGTCCACCTAACTAGTGTCACACCTCTACCCTAAGCCCAAATCAACACATTGATTTGGACATGTTCCCATTTGGAAAAAAATTAAGATATGTTGTTTACTTATTTTACCTAAGGAGTCTTCCTCAGATGCTAAGATGGTTAGATAACCTTATTTTTACAAGCCTAGATTTATAATAATTACATAAAGAGAGAAATGGTTGATGATGGGTGACTATTAACATAGTTATCTTTTTTCATTTCTCTAAAAACTAGGTTATGGGTAAATTAATTATTCTACCACTTGAAATAACCTTAGAGGTTATGACAACCTCAAGTCCACTTCCATTGCAACCATTTTTATTATCATAACCTTAGGCTCCAAGACTATTTTGATAGATTTTTATGTGATTAATAGGTACACAAACTATAATATGATCCTTGGAAGACCATTTATTTATATAATGAAGGTGAACCCTTCAAATTTATTCCAAGAGATCATGTTTCTTCATCCTAGAAAAGTTTTTTTAGCTTAAGGGGATCATAAAACCTTTGATGATGTTTAAGCCAAATCCAATAAGAAACCCAAGCTTTATATCAACTATCACCTACCTATAAATTCTATGGTGAAACCCCCACCATAAACAAAATATAATGAACCTATAATTGCCTATGTATGTGTCTTAAAGAGGGTTATTTACATTCAAAAAATCTCATCAAATGAAAAACCTAAATAAAAGGGATTAAGACAATAAAGAAAGTGAATGGTAAAATGATCATAACAATGATACCATCCATCTCGACCTAGTCTACAAATGAAATTATCAATATCTTGGAGAAAGATAAACCCATCATACTCCAATTTAATACCTAAGGTGTAGGAACATATGAACTTTCTAAATATCCAAACCTATAAACCCAAGAAAGGATAGGCAAAATTCTTGACATTTTCATGGTTGTTATTTTGGAAGACTAAGAAACACTCCCTAAACATGCCAATGATTATTCCTTCACAAATGAGAAATGGAACCTTCATGATGCTTGGGAAAAATGTCATCTTGGCATAGGGGCAGGATTTATATTGATTTTACCTAAGAGTAAGAATCATTATCTTTGGCTTCAAGATTGATTTTAAGTTTACAAATAATGGGGCAAACTCGAAGCCGTATTGTTAGGTATGCTTATTGAAAAAATGTTGGGTTTTCAAAGCTTGAAGAAATGAGGTGACTCATAATTGGTGATTAACCAAGTTTTATAAGTATAAAAGACTAAAGATGAACACATTTAATTTTATAAGAATTTTTTACACTAATTTTCTAAGGATTTAGATTCTATTTCTATAGAGGCCATTATAGATAAAGGAATCAACATGCTAACTCTATAGATGCTTCTTCTTATTGTTTCATTACTCACATGAATATACATGAGTTAGACTTTGTGGTGTCCATTAGATCTAAACCCCTTATTTTAAAGACATTAAATGACCAAGTCTTTATTTATATTGGAAATGAAACTAGCCCCTTGGTTTGTGACTTTATCGAGAATGAGTGGTTATTTTTGAGTTCCTATGAGACTATGATGACCTTCCATTGCATGAGAATAAGGGATTCTCTCTCACTTATTACCCAACATCTACCCTCAGATCTCACTACTATGATTCTTATTATAAGATCAAGTATTATCATTCTCCCAATGAAGAGTATGAGATATTTGATGTAGATGAAAATGATCCTAATCTTCCTCCTACCCCAAAATAATTTGAAGAAGGAAATACATCATTGATTAAGGACACCATAGACATCAATATAGAGACTGAAGAAATACCTAACATCCTCAAACTTGGTTCTTCACTCTCAAATCAAGAGGTGGAGGACTATAAGAATTTATTTACTAAGTTTTACTAACATTTACCTTTTATTATGCATACATGAAAAGTATCTAGCTTGACATAGTAATTCATAATTTAGTCATCGTGCCTGATGCAAATCATGTTAAAAAAAATCTCAAGCCATTTAAACCCAAGATTGTATTGATGGTTAAGGAATAAGTTACTAAACTACTAAAATTAGGGTTCATAAATCCCATGGATTATTCGAACTGGATGTCCAATATCATCCCTATTCTAAAAAAAAATGGAAAACTCAAAACTTACATCAAATTTCATGACATCAATAAGGCATGTATTAAAGATAATTTACCTCTTCCATCCATATCTTCATCATCAACACTATGATATGTTATGAGTTACTATTCCTCATGGATGGTTTTTTTGGATATAATGAAATTTTAATCTCAAAGGGGGATTAGATAAAAACCTTCCTTAATACACCACAATGAACCTTTTTCTATGTAATCATGCTTATCATCCTTAAAAATGTTGGGGAAATATATCAAAGGGATATAAACCACATTTTCCATGAACTTATCCATAAGATAGTATAGGTTTATGTTGATGATCTTCTTTTAATGGTGAAAATAAGAGGTGATCACTTAGAGGTTCTACGTACCATCCTCAAGCATCTTATTGAGTATGGTGTCACCCTCAATCTCAAAAAATGCATGTTTAGATTTGCATGCATAAAAATACCTAGTTACATAATTTCCCAACATGGAATTAACATCATCTTGACTAAGATTAATGACATCTTAGACATGTTACCCTTATTGATGATTCATAAATTATGTTATTTTTGGGGAAGTTGGGGGCAATCTATATGTTCATACAAAATGTTACGTATGAAGTTTATCCTGTTAATAATTTTTATAAAAAAATAGAGTTAATTGACTTAGAATAAGGATTTATAGGATGCATTTGAAGCATTAAAAATATTATTCATGTCTCCACCAACACTCATGGCACCCAAGATCAATATGCCCCTCATAATTTAAATAAGGGTAACTAAGACATATTTTTACTGTATGCATAAAAGAAGATGATGATGGCAATAAACTAACCATATACTTAATTATCCACACTTTTATTGACTATAAAAATAGTTATATGTAGGCATAAAAAGAGTGTTTGGACATTGTATTTGCAACCAAGTAGTTATGACATTGCATGTTTAATCATGAAATGAGGGTCATAATGAGGTCCCAATCCTTATGAACATTCTTGACCCAACTAAACCTATTATGAAAAGCTTAACATTTCATCATGATTTTGAATGAAATTTAAGATTACCTATATCAACCAAAAGTCTATCAAGGGACAAGCCATTCCTGATTGGCTAGTAGCATCCCCTTTAGAGAAACTTGTAATTATCTCATCTCCATGGTACATTAATATTATAAACTATTTAATTGATCATAGTTACCCCAAAGGTGTTAACTCATAAAAGAGGTGGAATCTTCACATCATTTAAACTAATTAATTTACTATTTACAAGGTTCTCTATCAAAAAGCTTTTGATGACATATTATTATGATGTGTCATTCAATATGAGTCAATAAAAGTCTTTTTTCATTGTCATAATGACATTTATGGTGGACACTTTGGTGGCCACATGATTTCCTAAAAAATACATAGGATGGGATATTTTTGGTTCACTCTTAAACATAACATAATTGAGTATGCAATAAAATGCAACAAATTCCAACACTTCTTCCACAAGGTCCATAATCCTTCTAGGGAACTTCAGCCCATTATTATTCACCCTTTTTTACTTGGGGGATAGAATTAGTTGGAAAAATCCACTCTAATTACTTAAATGGCCATCACTTTATCATTACAACCAAAAAATATTTCACTAAGTGGGTAGAAGCTATACCATTGAACACTAGTACTAGGTTTATGATTTTCAATTTCATTATAAACAAGATCATTTACATATTCAAGATCTTCTAGGTTATTATCATAAATAATAGGACCCCTTTTTAAGAACCCTAAGGTGAATGAATTATTCAATAAGTATGATATATATAATCACATGGCCTCTCTCTACTACCCATAATATAATAGCCAATAGAAGGCCACAAAAATGACCTTAAATTCAATATTGGTTAAAATAGCTACAAATAATAAAAGAGATTGATACCTTTATCTCTACTTTGCATTATGGGCCTATAAGAATGGGTATTCATATACCCATGGGTCAAAACATATTAAATTATTTTTAAATTTGAATCCATCCTACCTATTGAGGTAAAAATTCCTAGTCTTAGTGTCTAATTTAGGGTTTACTTGATCATGAAGAGTATATAAATGGATGACTAGTGTAATTATAAACTTTATATGAACATCATATTATGGCCACATAAAATCACATTACATCTGTGAAACACATGGACAATTTTTTTTTAAAAATAAAGCTCATGAGTTGTTTAGGTGTTGTAAATGATGTCCCTAAGGTGGAAAAGAGTGTTAATTAGTTGATTTATATGCATGGTTCTCAATGACAAAGTGTGCCTTAGTGATCATGCATGGACCTTACAGTGTTTATTTGGTTAGGAAAGTTGGTGATGAATTGACCATGTTTGAGAAGTCATATTAGGGGTAAATATTTCTTAGTGTACTTGTGAAAGTGAAATTAGTTCATTGGAATAGTCTTGTGAAGGTCTAAGATCTCCTAGTCATCTTGGCAGAAGTTCTTGAGTAAGAAAATTGATGACATCAACATTTTCACATGTGAAGGTGTAAGAAGAAAGTGGTCACATGGATTTGTTAATATCTATGCCTAGATCATGTGTTTCAAACATGAGTTCTTGACATGATGTATATCAAAATTTATAGTAGTGAAAATTTGGTCTCTCAATCATATTTCACTAGTTCCCATACTTGGTCAAATTTGCATTAAAAAGTGATTGTTGGATTTCAAATATTTGAATTTATAAAATAAACCTAATCTAAAATATTTTGTTAGTAAATTTTTATGATGGATGAATTGATGGTGGTATAAGAAGGAAAGTGGCAGATAACTTCAAGAGAAATCTAGGAAAAATAATTTGGAGATTTGACTAGCTGCACACTTGCATTTATTATGGTCCAAAGTTGATTCAGGGTTTGACTTTATTATCCAAGTGAACCGAGAAGGATGTTTGATTTTTTATTGATATTATTTGGATTTTTTAAGTTAAATTATCTATTGGAGTGTATTTTAAACTCCATAAGGATCATATATATGAATTTTTTATGTTTGACCAATCTATCTTCAGTATGAAAAAATTACTTATAAGTTAAATTTTGGTTTGTTCATGGTATTTTTCATGTACAAGGAAAATTATTGATAGTTTTTTCATATTTATATGTGTGTAGTGATGAATTTAATCACTTTAGTATGTATTAAGTGTCATATGGTGAGGACTTATGTTCTTTGAAGTGATCTTGTGTTCCTAGTTTTTCTTGGTGAAGTGCTAAAAGGATGAATAGGTCTCCATGGACTTATAAGGGATTCTTAAGGACTAATTAAAAGGTAATTTTGCTTAAGGGTGATTTATAAAATACATGGATGACATATGTAGGTGAAATTTATATTATTATAAGTGTGATATAATATTTAAGCGTTAAGGTATGTCTTCTGGCCGACCAAGTAGATGGTGATCATGAAGACTCTATAAAGAGCATTAACAAAGATGAAGGTTTCTAGAGTTGAGAAGCAAAGTATAGAGAAAGGTGAACATGCTTGGTGGATATATTTAATAGTATATAAGTGTGAGGGATATGTGTGTGACATATAATTAATATTTATTATCTTGTAATAGTGTTCTTGTAGGTTTTAATATTGAGGATGAATGAAGAGCTGTAGAGTGATCCAAAAGGTTGTTTTGGATGCATTGCTTATGTGTGAAGGATTGAGATAGTGTGAAGGATTTAAGAGAGTTATTTTTCACTATTTTTTCGTTATATTGAAATGTAATCAGAGCTTTAGAGGTATTGATATTATAATGTGTTATGTGGGTGCTCAACATCTAGGATAAGTGGGTGTTTGTTCATGCTTAGGGGTTGGTGCTCCTTGTGACATGGGTGTTTCACTAAAGTCTCTTGTTTATAAATATATTATAGGACTGTAGTACACTTATTTTTAGACTTGATTTTAGGTTTTATCCCCCATGAGGATTTCTCACATATTCCATGTGTATGTGTGTTGATCTTGTATAGTTTCCTTTGTTCTTTTTAATAACTAGTTTATGTGCTTCATGAATGCTTTTATTGAGTGGCTAAGAGTTTGAAATTTTGGAATTGAAATTGAATTGATTGAATCATTGATTCACCCAACCCTATCAGTGATTGTATCTATAATAATTGGAATCTGAACCACACCTTTGTAATTTTAACCACTTGAAGTTGATCAAAGGTATAATGGGTAGTCATAAAATGCAAGGTGGTTTCTCTAATGAAAAATCACTACTATTAAATGGATCCAACTATGATTTTTAGAGTTCAAGGATGAGGACCTACATCATGTCTCTAGGTTTTGACATTTGGTAATCTATTATGGATGATTATTCCACATCCCTACCCATTCGAATAGTATAATTGAGAAGAAGTTGAGTGAGAAAAATTCTAAATCTATGAATGCTACCATTTGTGGCCTATTAGAGGATAAGTTTACCAAGGTAATCCATTTCAAATTTTCTAAGGAAATATAAAATAAATTATAGATCATCTATGAAATAGATTCAAAGGTTAATTTGGCTAAATTAGAGACTTACCAAAGATAATTTGAGGGCCTAAAAATGAAGGAATAAGATAATGTGAAATCCTATATTCTAAGGGTTGATGAGGTGGTAAACATGATCAAAGGTCTTGGAGAGGAGATTGAAGAATTTACTATTGTACAAAAAATATTAAGGTATCTCACCATCAAGTTTGATTCAAATATTTATGTTGTAGGAGTAATGATCTAACCAATATGAAGATGGATGAATTTCATGTCATAATTACTTCTTATGAGATGAGAGTAAATGATAAGAATCCACCAAAGAAGGAACAAGCATTCAAAGTGATCAAGGAGTCAAAAGGAAAGAAGAGCAAGTTAAGTTTTAAAGACTTTGATCTCAATGAAGATAAATTTGAGTCCATGATTGCAAGAAAATTGAATGTAGGATTAGGTAAATATGAAGGTAAAATTCCATTTAAATGTTTTTTGTGTAGTAAATTTGGTCATTTTGTAGCTAAGTTCCTAGATAGAGGCAAGTTGTAACACAAGGAAGTTTACAAAGAATCTCATGAGGATGAACACAATAAATTTGAGGGTCCTAGCAAGTATAGAAAGTTCTTCAATAAGAGAAATGACAAGGAGTAATACAAAGGTATTAAGAGACTTTACCATGAATAAGATAGTAACTCATCTACTAAAGAAGAAGGAAACACATTAGACATTGATGATTCATCTCATGATGAGGACAAAAAAACACTATTCATGGCTCTTAGGGATGATGAAGGTGATTGCTATTTAGTAGAGATCTATTTGGTGGAGATAGCTCAGAGTAATAATATGAGAAAGTTACTCTTAAATACAAATATTTTAGTACCTTGGAATAATTGAAGCTTATACAAGGAAATAATAGAAATCAAGCATCCTTGATCAAAACCTATGAGGAACAAATTAGGTTATTCAAAGAAAGGTTGAGAAATGAAGTCAAAGAGCATGATGAGATCACCAAACATCTTGAAAACCATGTTTTTATCCTTGATGAAGAGATAAAGAGTAAGGATGAATATTGTGCTAAATATAAATTAGAGATGGAGTCTTTATAGATGAAACTAGATCAAGCTATGATCAAGCTTGAAACATATCAAAAATTTGAGAAAATTACAATTGATCTTAATGATCTTTTGATCAGTTAAAAGGTCTCAAATGACAAGTCAGGCCTAAGGTTCCATGAAGATATTTAAAAGTATAATAAGATTGATAAGACAATGATGATAGATTAGGAGAGTAATTATGCTAAGGAGAGTACCAGTAAAGACAAGAAGAATGACAATATGGTTAAAAAATACAACTTCAAAAGGTACAAAAGTAAAAATCAAATCAAGAAACTTGATGTATTAATATATGATAACTCCTTCAATGGATACTATTATTCTTGTCATTATTTTGGTCATAGGATCATTGATTATAGAAGAAAAGCTCCTAGTAAGAATTTTGCATGAAATTATGATCAATAAAATGACAAGTATAAATAATATCATCACTCAAGACAATCAACAGGTCCACAAGGAAAGCATGACATCTTGTGTTATAAATGTCAAAATATTGGTCATATTTCAATATTTTGTAATTCCTTCATCAGGAGACTAAATGATTAGGTACATGAATGGGATAATGAAACTTTAAGTAGTCATCATGTAACCCATATACAAGTTATGAAAAATCAAAGAAACTTCATTTTTTTAAGTGTCAAGAGAGAGGTCATATAGCAAGGTTCTATATGAATGTTACGAACCCCACTTCAAAGAATATCAATTTTAATATGAAGAAAAGAAGCCATAATAAATGGAGACCTAATGAGGTGAATAAAAACTAAGTTTAAAATGGATTGTTTGTCATGATAGAATAACGTACAATTTCAAGTGTTAAATATCAAGCCTTATCTAGCCAAGGGGATAATAAGATTAATTAGGATTTTGAATCAAAAAGTAAAAATGAAGTTAAAAACCCAGTCAAAGTCAATTAGATGATGAGGTAGGATTGCAAGTCAAGTGAGAGCATGGAGATGTGGGAGTATCCTAAGTTTTGGGACTTTTAGTCCCTCTATGATAAATGCGTGTCTCTACTTATGCTTCTTAAGAGACATCTTTCATATATAAAAGTAAGTGTGTGTGCTCTAGGTGATAAACAAAGTATAGAGGTATGAAAAGTTGTTGATTGGTCCTTAAGACCAATGCCATTTTTGGTATATAATAGATGATATTATGTCACTAAGCCTTGTATTTATAATATAATGTCATTAGATAAGGGTGAAATAATAATTTCATGAGCTTTCTCCATAGGTTTGTGATGAAAAGTTTCAATAAATCTATTTAGGGACATTGGTCTTAAAATCATGTTTTAGTCAAATTTTGATGCTTAGTTTAGAAGGTCAAATCATGAAGAATGAAGGTAAGATTGATATTGAGTTTGGATAGGACTTATCCAAGTTTATTTTATGGGTTTATATGTGCTCATCTAGTCAAAATAGTCATTTATGACCATTTGTTCAAATCGACCATTTTGCTTAGTGCTCACTACCTACTGTGTGTTCATCTTACAAAATTGATGCATTTTAGGTCTATAAAGCTAACCAAGTGTTATGGACAATTATATTTTATGTCTCCATGTGTAAAATTTGTTGAGGATATGTTTGAAGACTTAAATGATCATTTTAAGGTGTTTTAGCATAGTGACTATTGTGTACATAGGGTTTGCAAGCATAATTTGACTGGTTCTAGGTGTCAAATGAATATTGGTGAGTGTTCAAAGAGACTTTGTGGTATATAAATGTATCTTGATCTAATATAGGTGTGATCCAAGTGTTTTTAGGGTTTGCATATCTTTTTAGGGAAAGTTAAATATTTTTGAAGGCTCTTAGGTATAATAGTTCTTGCTTAAGGACTAGCAGGTCAAAAACAATTTCATGGTTTTATGGGGTTTCAAATGAGTTAGACCTAAAAAATTGGTAAAAAAGTGTGTATTTTTGACCTATAGGTGTGAGATAAGTTTTATGAGTTGTAATTGACCTAAAGGTGGTGAGTTGACCTTATGTCTTTTTGATGCCCTAAGTTTTGCACCATATGGGTTAGTAACCTTCCCAAAGGAATCAAGACCTAAAGCTATCTAATATATTTAAATTTCCAAATGGGTGATCAAAAAATTATTTATATTCACCTAGAATTGTATAGGTTGACCTATGGTTGATCTTTTATATAAATGGAGGGTTATTTGGTAGGTAAGTTTATGAAGGAACTATGGTATAGAGGATGATTTGGATAATTATTCTTGCCATGTATGAAGGGGTATATTATTTTACTCCATATATGAAATTTAAATCCATGAGGATGTATACACATAAAGTTATGGGATCTACAAGGTTCAAGTAGGGCTATTAGGCCTCTAGACAAGGCTAGTATAAAGAAGAGTGATTTTTGGTCATTTTATTCAAAATAAAAAGGTATGATTATCATTGAATATGTTTACTAGTTGGATATATGTATCATATATGTTTGAGAAAGAGATTGAATATCCACTCTTCATTATATGGGTGGCTTGTGAGAGAAAATTTGAAGGCAACTATGAAATTTCATCTTGGTTAGAGATGGTTTGAAGGTGCTCAAGGGGTTTCCAAGTTAAAATGACTTAGGGGGAGTACATATTAGTTTTATCAAGGTGTGATAACTCCTATTTTCTTCATATTATTCATTTTTTTCATAAAATAGTGCATGGTCAAAGCAGAGTGTTGCTAATGAGCATGTTTGAGGTAGTCATGAAAATAAATGGTATGCACAGTGATAAGGGGGTTTATATCATCTATAAGAGGATATAAATTCATGATTTTGGATTTGAAAACATTTACACGTCCTCAAGATCAGTAGTTAAGCCCAATTTGTCCTTGTGTCAAAGGGGGAGAAAGTGTTTGTAAAGGGAGAAAGAGTTTGTGCACAATTTTATTGTTGGATTTGAAATTATTTACTAGTGTTAACATCAATGAAAAAGGGGGAGATTTATTAGGTGTTTTAAATGATGTCCCTAATGTTTCCAAGAGTGTTCATGAGCTGATATTTATGCATGGTTCTTAATGACAAAGTGTACCTTAGTGATCATGCATGGACCTTGCAGTGTTTTCTTGCTTAGGTAAGTTGGTGGATGTTAGTGATGATTTAACCATGTTTGAAAGGTCATATGAGGGGTAAAGAGTTCTTGGTTTAATTTTTGAAGTGAAATTAATTTATTGGAATAGTCTTGTGAAGGTATATGTTCTCCTAGTCATCTTGGCATAATTTCCTAAGTAAGCATATTGATGACATTAATATTTGCATGTATGAAGGTGTTAGAATAAAGTGGTCATATGAGTTTGTTCATATTTTTTCCTAGATCATGTTTTCAAAATTTTAGGGCTTTAAATAATTTATATCAAAATTTATAGTAGTGTAAAGTTAGTCTCTTAGGGAAATTTCACTAGTTCCCATAGTCAAATTTGCATTAAAATGTGACCATTAGAATTCAAATATTTGAATCTACAAAGGAAAACCAGTCTGTAATATTTTATTAATAACTTTTTATTATGGATTAATTTAATGGTGGTATAAAAATTAAAGTGGTATATAAATTCAAGGACAATCCAATAAAAATAATTTGGAGATTTTACTAGTCATACACTTGCATTTATTATGGTCAAAAGTTGACTAAGGGTTTGACTTTCTTCTGAAAATGACCCAAGAAGGATGTTTGAGTTTTTATTGATAGTATTTATATGTTTTAAGGTAAATTATATATTATAGTTTGTTTTATACTCCTTAAGGATCATTTTTATGGATTTTAGAGGTTTGACCAATCCATCTTCAGCATAAACAATTACTTACAAGTTTACTTTTGGTTCATTCATGGTGTTTTTCATGTACAAGGAAAATTATTGATAGATTTTGCATATTTAGATGTGTTTTTTGTTGAATTTAATAAATTTAGGGTGTATTAGGGGTTATATGGAGAGGATATGTTTTTTGAAGTGATCTTGTGTTCCTAGTTTTGCTTGGTGAAGTGCTAAAAAATGAATAGGTCTCCAAAGACCTATAAGGGCTTCTTAAATCCTAATTGAAAGGTGATCTATCAAAGATATGGATAGCCTATGTAGGTAAAATTGATATTATTATAAGTGTGATAAAATCCTTAAGGGTTAAGGTATGTCTTATGGATGATCAAGTAGATGGTGATCATGAAGACTCTATAAAGAGCATAAACAAAGATGAAGGTTTATAGAGTTGAGAAGTGAAGTATAGAGAAGGGTGAGCATGATTGGTGGATAAATTGAAGAGTAGATAAGTGTGATGGATATTTGTGAGACATAAATTTCATATTTATTATGTTTTAATAATGTTCTTATAGGTTTGAAAATTGAGGATGAGTGAAGAGGTGTAGAGTGATCCAAAAGGTTGTTTTGGATGCATTGCTTATGTGTGAAGGATTGAGATAGTGTCAAGGGTTGAAGAGAGTTGTTTATTATTTCTACATTAGATTTAAAGGAAATAAAATATATGTAGGTATTGATATTATAATGTGTTGTGTGGGTTCTCAACATCTAGGACAAGTGGGTGTTTGTTCATGCTTAGGGGTTGGTGTTCCTTGTGAAGTGAGTGTTTCACTAAAGTTTCTTGTTTGTAAATATCTTATAGGACTTTAGTCCACTTGATTGGGTTTTATTCCCCATGACGGTTTCTCACATAATCCATGTGTATGTGTTTTGATATTACATATTTTACTTTTTTCTTTTCAATAATTGGTTTATGTGCTTCATGAATGCTTTTGTTGAGTGGCTAAGAATTTAAAGTTTTGGAATTGAAATTGAATTGATTGCAACACTAATTCATCCCCCTCTCAATGATTATACCTCTAACATGAGCATCCCATGAAATTAGGATACCCTATCCTAATAATTGATATTAGAATAGATAAGGAAATGGTATAAGGTTGTATATTCAATCCTAATTAGTTGGGAATTTATCTGGTGATTAAGGATTTCAATAATGGAGCTTATCAGTTGTGCACTTTAAAAGGTAAAGAGTTCAGTGAGTTTGTGAATTATTTACACCTCAAAATTTTTTACATATAGTCATTTGAATTTCTAATTACCCTCTTTGCATAATATATAGTTTTACCATTGTTATGCACTATTTTCATATTAGTTATTTTGTTTAGTGGTTGTTTAACTATGAGTTCACATGATGAAAAAATTAAGCTACAGTATATCATTTCATTTCAATTTCCTTATCACCCTATTTCCATTTAGAAGATATTCTTAAAATCAACATGACATAGGGTCTAATATTAGTTATTACAAGCATAGTGTACCTTATTCCTCTATACTTTCTTGTAAGGTTAGAAAACTCTAGCCTATATCCTAGTTTATAAACTTGTCCATGACATATTATCCTCCTACAATTTCCTCTAAGACAAAAAAACTAGCATGCTCAAACCTGGTAACCTTAATGACCAATATTGGTCCTTAGAGGTAAATTAATACATATTAATGTTTTAATGGGGACAAGTTTTAGGTTTAGGTACCTTTCTTAAAAAAAGACAAAAAATAAGGGACATTAATTCAAAATCAAAGCTTATGCTAATCAGATCAAATCTCACATTTCTCTCCCCTTGTTAATCCTTGGTTTTGATCCCTTGCATATTAATAATTGTGTGGGGTTAGAATTAGGGGGAGATGACCTTATTATCATACACATAGCTTTTGATGATGAACCCATGTGTCTTCCTAGTCACATGGGACCAAGTGTAGGGGGTCACAAAAAGAAAAGCAAAATAATAGCTAACTTAATTCAAAGAGGTAAAAAATAATAAAAATACCTAAAATTTTTATATATGTCTATGCCAAAAGGAAAAATTTATCCCACTTACTGACTCTATCATAACTTGACACATATAGATTAAGCTAACAAAACTAGTGTTTTATGAGTTTTATCAATAAATAATGTTTTCCAATTGCTTGTAAGGATTAGGTCAACCTCCTATTCCTTATGAAGTTGTGAAAATTATTTTTCCATTTTCACTATCTCACATATATATTATTTCCCTTTCATTCATTTTTTGCAAATTTGAAGTCATTTTTTATATGAATGAATTAGTTTGATCATCACCTAATAAACAATAGTTAACACACATCCATTTCATTGTGTTCGCATACATTTTGTTTACACAGGTCAAATATATAATCATATCCATATAATTGTCATAAAATAGAGATGCATGGATTTTCATCACATGTCTAGTCATCTAAAGTATACAAACTAAGAAGTAACATGAAAATTAAAAAAATAATTCATGATGTCAAGTCACCATAATAATCCATATATATATATAATAGGACCTTAAATAGTAGTAGGTATTAGCTAGAGGAGATGAGGGAAGAGACTAGGACAATGCAAGAGGAGACTAGGTATCATTTGACAGGATCTTATGTATAGGATGAGGCTAAGATGAGTTTTAACAAAGACTCAAACCCAAATTGCCATAAGGATGATCTAGGTAAGAAAGTATCATTACTATTTAGTTCACTACATAGTTACTACATTTGTTTTATATGAATAGTGAATTCATTTATTATTATTTTATAGTTTTTCAAACATCTAATTAGTTGATGATGATGATGATCATAGATACTCTAGTCAACCTTTTTCAATTGAGCATAAATCTTACTAGATATTAGTTACTGGTAGAATTACCATAGGTATAGGTAGACATATTAATGTTTTTGTCCCTACTAATCATACATTTATGGAGATAACTCACCAATAAAGATATATAGATAGCATATAGGCCAACGTGACTAGTTTGGAGTCTCAAGTGAAGACTCTTAGTAAGATTATCAAGGTTAGGGCTGGTCAGGATTTGTTGAGCTTATAAATAATGTGAGGGTTAGATTCCTAGCCAAGGATAAGTAAGAGGCACCACATGAGTAGTTATATTATCCCATGTCTCTCCTTAGCATCAGGGCCTTCTCATAAGATGAGGAGTAAGAGCCCCAAACACCTTGGTTTTATAGGGGATTATCAGCCCCTAAAATTACATTAGAATCACACTATTGTACCTTTTGGGGGTTGGGTGTATTAGACACATTTTACCTCTACAAAGGTGATTATACATGAGACATGATGTATAAGAACTTCACACACACACACACACACACACACACACACACACACACACACACACACACACACACACACACACACACACACACACACACACACACACACACACACACACACACACACACACACACACACACACACACACACACACACACATCTCTCTCTCTCTCTCTGTGTGTGCGTGTGTGTGTGTGTGTGTGTGTGTGTGTGTGTGTGTGTGTGTGTGTGTGTGTGTGTGTGTGTGTGTGTGTGTGTGTGTGTGTGTGTGTGTGTGTGTGTGTGTGTGTGTGTGTGTGAAGTTCTTATACATCATGTCTCATGTATAATCACCTTTTTAGAGGTAAAATGTGTCTAATACACCCCCAACCCCCAAAAGGTACAATAGTGTGCTTCTAATGTAATTTTAGGGGCTGATAATCCCCTATAAAACTAAGGTGTTTGGGGCTCTTACTCCTTATCTTATGAGAAGGCCCTGATGATAAGGAGAGACATGGGATAATATAACTACTCATGTGGTGCCTCCTACTTATCCTTGGCTAGGAATCTAACCTTCACATTATTTATAAGCTCAACAAATCTTGACCACCCCTAGCCTTGATAATCTTACTAAGAGTCTTCACTTGAGACTCCAAACTAGTCATCTTGGCCTATATGCTATCTATATATCTCTATTAGTGAGTTATCTCCATAAATGTATGATTAGTAGGGGTAAAAACATTAATATGTCTACCTATACCTATGGTAATTCCACTAGTAACTAATATCTAGTAAGATTTAAGCTCAATTGAAAAAGTTTGACTAGAGTATCTCTGATCATCATCATCATCAACTAATTAGATGTTTGAAAAACTATAAAATAATAATAAATGAATTCACTATTCATATAAAACAAATGTAGTAACTATGTAGTGAACTAAATAGTAATGATACTTTCTTACCTAGATCATCCTTATGGCAATTTGGGTTTGAGTCTTTGTTAAAACTCATCTTAGCCTCATCCTATACATAAGATCCTGTCAAATGATACCTAGTCTCCTCTTGCATTGTCCTAGTCTCTTCCCTCATCTCCTCTAGCTAATACCTACTACTATTTAAGGTCCTATTATAGTGGTTCCTATTCTATGATCCTCTCATCCTTCCACATATTATTGTTATGATAGGATTCTTTAGTGTAAGAGGGTAACACCCCAACCTCCCTATTTTATTGTCCTTGATCTCTTTATTACCTCTAAGTATGACCTATGGTACATGAAGATCAAATGCATATGGTATCTTGATCTACCAAGATACCCTATATATGGGGTGTAACTCTATCTATAATTGTCTATCTCTCTCTTACTGCACATTCTAACAAGCTAAAACATGGCCACCTCATTTTTTGACTAGATTTCCATACCTTGGTATGACAAAGCTATTAGATTTACCACCATAAATGTACTCACTACCATAGGTATGGATATAAATTGTGTCATCCCTATCCACCTAGAGGCCTTGATAGCCCTTATGTCTCTGATTGAAACTTCTCATTGGTAATGGATCATCCACACAAAAATATAGATCATAGTGAGTATGGGATGGCTAATGGATAATGCCCCTAGTCTATAAATCTAGTATAAGTATCTATAGGTTATAAAAAAAACTTATTCAGCCCACATATATTATTGACACCTCTCATCAATCTCCTTATCAATAGGCACCTAGTTGTGAAGTAGGTGATTAGTCCTTTAATTCCACACTAAATAAGGATACTATAATAAATTTATGAGGGGTCAATATCACTAACCCATATAACCTTACCAATCTAATATTTTACTTTTCACCCATTTTGGGTGTGTCAACATCTCCAAAATACTATACCCAAATGACAACCTCATCTCTGTATGTAGTATTTCTTAAATTAAAATACTAACCCATGGTTGGTAAATCCAATATCCTATAGATTTCAATGAGAGTGATGGTCTAATATTTGGGATCTTGTGGAAATTAGAAGGGTCTTTCTGTCTACATCCTAATATGTGAATAGGTTGAAAAATAACCTACTAGATGGGGGAATTATCCCCACTCGAGCTATCTATAATATCCCTACCATGTCTAGTATGACTAACCCATAAGCCATAAATAACCTAAAAATCATAATAATCCACTCTTAAACCCTTGATCAACTCCATTGTATTCACACCCCCTATAAATATAATTTAAAACATCACTAATCACTTTTTTTGTCCTCAAAATATGCTTTATACTAGTCTTTTTCCTCTTGTGACAAAATAATCATTTTTTGTAAATTGAAGTTATGTAAACTATGATTTCATTACATGGTAGTTGTGTGATTAATTTAATATGGTTATAAAACCATCATAAACCATAGATGAAAATTTGACCACCACCCTGCATTACCTAATGATTATGCTAATTGATGTATTGGAAATGTTTCCATCAATATGTGAAGATCGATAATTTCATCTTGACACTGACAGTTCTATTTTTCAACCATTACTATCTCAAAACATCCCAAGAGCTAAAAATTTAATCAAAATAAAAATAAATAAATTTTCCTAGACTACCTAACCTCCCCATCTATTCATGAAATTTATTTCTAAATTCAATGTATCTAAATGCATTTTTAAGAAAATTTTCAAATTTAGGGAAAAAACATAAAAATAAACAAAGCTAACCTTTGAATTCCTTTCTCTCACTAACACTAGTATATTAAGCACACTATCCTCACACTCATCCATTTGACTTCACTTTCTCTTAAATCCAACACAACAAATCTAGAGCTCAAATTTCATAAAATTGTAAGTGCACAAATGAACTCCATTTTGGAAAGTTTTCAAATATATACTTGTCATTATGTACAAAAGCTTCATATTTTTGGATTTTTTCCTTTGATACTTTATTATTATCTCATTTTAAGTTTTATTTCATGCCTAGCTATCTAAAAAAATAGTAGACATTGATAATTTTAAACATTTTATTTTTTTTATCGCTTTTGTAAGGTATGTTTTTTTTTGTCTTAAAATTTTTACGTTCACATTGTTTGACCCCAAGCTCATTCCATATATAGGATGGTTCAAGTATTATCCTCACCCAAAAATATATAGTAAGTATAATTCTAAATCTTTTGATTAATTATCATTTTTTTTTCTTTCTCATAAAACTACACTTGATTCTCATTGTTTGCTCATAGGTCATAAGGGGACTCGATTGGCTTCGATACAACACAAAGGTAAGTAAGGTTAGCTTAATAACCCTCATTTTTATTTTGGTGTAATAATACTTAATAAAAACATCCTCATAAATTAATGATGAGGTGCCTCCTTAAGGGGATAATATGTAAGAACCTATAGATACTAAAATCTGATTTATGTAACACCCAATACTTTATAGATGACAAATATATATTAGGGGTATACCCTTCAGTTCTATTTCTCCTTATGGAAAAAAAGATTGCATAATCCATCAAAATATGCCTAATTATTTACACTGTGGTCTTACCTTATCATTTATGATGAACCAAATCTACTGCATTATATAAAATGCCTAAAACCTAATATATATACTTCACTATCAATTTTAGATTTTTAGTAGATTCTTAGCCTATTGGAGACTTGCATCAACATAAACATATAGATTCTTATCAAGCTTCAAGTCCTCAAAAATCATCTATTTTGAATTTTTTTGAATCCTATGGGTTGGCCCATTTTTTTAATTTAATCCTTCCATGAAATATTTTAAAAAGGTGTGGTATAAATATAAAAAAATACCATTCATTATCATCAAGTCATATTTAAAAGCTTACCAAGCACACATATAACAAAACACCTTTTAAATGTTAAAAAATTACCCATTCTTCCCTATTTATATATCAATCATAGGATTAGTCATATGACATGTCTGAAGCATTCAAAGAGCATCCTATGTGTAATATTTATAAAGTTACAAGCTAGATCATTGCATGCCATTGCATATAGCATATTTAACCTTTGTGCACACATACATATACATTTATGGGATAAATACATATGTTTAAGGCCCTCTTTAGATTATTGGATATGTAGGAAATGGTCATTTACAAAGGGGTCTTTGAGGCTAGTTCGACTTCATGATCCCACCACCTCATTTTTGGTAAGGTACAAATACCTAAGGTGAAAATCTAGGATTTGATTCATAAATGATAATCTATAGCCTATGCACACAAATAAAAAATATTAGTAGAAAGGTGAAAGGAAACACAAAAATATCTATATGGTCACTCCATAATGCAATGAACATTCTGTACTAGAATGATCCATTGACATTAGGACACCTACTTTGATACAAGTGTCCAAGCCTCCATAAGTAATATTTCTATAATCTGATGATTGGGTCTTGGTATTGTTCCTACTTGTTTCCACCGCTACATAACTCAGATATTCCTAAAAAAATTGTATATAATATAAGTATTATCTCTTCCTAGTGTTTATAAAAATAAATTATTGTTTTGAATATTCTTTCTATACTTATCATAACTCAACATTTTTATTTAAAATATTTATTTATCTAAGATTTCAATTAATTGGCCTACTTCAGAATAGTTTTAATCATATTTGTGTATAGGCTATTATACCCTTTAAATATCATACAAACAATTAAAAAAAAGGTTAAATAACACCCAAAAATTACATGGTGTAATAATTCTATAAAAATCTGATGATGATGCAAGGACCTCTACCTAAATATGCTCAAACTTGGTTCTCTCTACCTTATTTATATTTTACTCTATTTATGGCCTTTGAAAACATATTTTTTTAATTTTTGGAGTTTTTTTCCTTATATTTTTAAGTTCTTTATGTAGACACATAAACTAAAATTTAAACTAAAATAATGCACTTGTGACCTCTCCTTTACACACTTAGCTCTAGACCTATCCTAAGGACTTTTTATCACTTTTAACCACCTTTCATGTAGAGAAATCAATCTTATAATATGATTAAAGATGCCAAAATGAACCTATCCATCATGTTATCAGCCTTATCCATCATCCAATTCATGATGTATCTTTATCATTATTGTTTGTTCCTATTGGATAACAATACCCTATTGGATAGGAGCACCCCACTCTATTGTCCAATCCCGTTCTCTTGTCCTCACACAAAATAATGACTAATTTAAAAAATTTAAAGTTATGAAAAGGTCATTTTATGTACCTAATAATAAAATTTTGAATGAATTTCAAAGATATGACTATATAAACACATTTCAAATCATTTTTCACACAAGAGGCTTCCACACTAAGAAACACTAGAATTCTAGTTGTACATTGAGAGAAAATTCCTATTTATCCAAATTATAATCACATATAGCCCTAGTATCCAAGATATAATTTATAAATACATATTTAAGGCCACAAGTCATTGTTAGGTATTTTAGTCACACCAATATTGCACCGACATCTAACACTTTGCATTAGTTATTCACACACCACCATAGCATGGGATAACTACATGAAGTTTGATCCCTCTTTGAAGTATTAGTATGCAGGTATTGATAAACACATAGGGTGTTGAGGTCACACCCAAATTCAATTATTGACCCCTTTTTCCATTTGATTTTACATTATTCTTCACATGTCAAGGATCTATGATTTTTGAAGGAAAAAAGTCATGTAGTGGTCCCTGTAGTTGATCAAAATCTTCCACATGGAACACAAACATATAGATTAAGGAAAACATAACCTATAAATCCTAGATGTTTACTATCTATTGGACATGACCATACTTACAAAGGATAGAAGGGCCTAATTTTCCTATCTAGTTTAGGGAATTGTTGTCTAAGGATCATTTTAGTTACAAATCTAGTTTCATAGTCACTAGACCCAACCACTACTAATTTCAGCTTTTGATTAATCCTACAACACTATTTTCTAGCTAAGTTATATGTTTTATATTTCACTTTCATTATATAGTAAGTTTATAGATTTATCAAGTTTAAAATTAGTGAATGCTTGATATTCTTAGCATTATTATTCCTGATTTCACATAGTATTTTGTCACCTAAAGTAATATACATATTGCTAGGTTCCCCAAATTTGATAAAATATATTGGTGAACCCATATTTTTATCAAATATTACAAGCCCTATCTTGCCATTAAGGTATTATTTTGTTTTTTCCCTACCATTTTGTTTTTAGATATCGATATTCTCAATTTTCAAATCAATCATTCCTTAATTTATAAACCCTAGCTTACTATTAGGGTTTCTTTATAAAAAATTTCCCTCTTAAGGTTTCAAGTTAAATGCTAATTTCCTAATCATGTTGGAGTGTGTGATAACATTAGTATGTTTCTCCTCTCTTGTTCTATTTTTAGTCTTTGGAAAATATAAAATGGATAAAAAATAATCTCTTCCTCCTCCTAACTCTCAAAGTTGTGATACATACTTTAACTAGGTCTATGCTATCACTATCCCAAGAGGTAATGTAACCCATATTATAGTGCCAAAATAAGGCAATCAAACTACCCCTCAACCTCCCACATATCCTCTTGATGGTGTATGTATGCATATTCAATCTAAAGTACCTAGGGTTTGTGCTTGTGAAGATATAAAAGATTAAATCATCATTATGAACAAGTTAATAATAGATCTAAAAAATTAAACATAAATGTTCCATTGCAAAGATCACATCATTGGAAAATTAGGTCACATGTGAAAATAATCCAATGTATGATAGTGTTAATCATGTATTTTCATCTTCATCTAGTAATATTGTTCCCAATAAGACTTCATACCAAGATTGGAAACTAAAAAAATATTCATATAAATAAGTGACTCCAAGAGTATGAAAAAAGTTAATAAGAGTTGAACTAATATTCTAAAAGAAATGATTCATAATAATTTGATCAAACTACCTCATCTACATCCTCTACTAAGATCAAATACTATTGTGCATAACATATAATGCATGGGCATTATACAAATCATTATTGGGTTTTGAAAAATTAAATACAAAATATAATTGATAGTGGTGATCCTATAATTCATACCTTAATCAAGAAACCCACAATGGAACAAATGGAAGTAGAACAAGTGAGAAAATAAGAATTAATACAAAAATGGCTACCAAAGGACAAATCAGAGCAAGAAAAGTTTTAAAAGGATAAATTAGATTAAGAAAAGTTTAAAAATGCACAATAATAGCAAGAAGAGGTTTAAAATGAAATTTTAGTGTAAACAAAATTAAAAAAAATCATGATGAAAAATCAAACTTACAAAAGAGACAACATGAAAAGGTAATATTACAAAAAGAACAAGAACATAAGTTGCATAATCAAATACAAGCTAAGCAAAAAAAATTCTTAAAAGAGGGTTTCTAACAAAATAAAGTCAAAAGCATGAAATACCTAAAAAAGATATATTTTAAAATGTGGTTAAAAATGGTGAAACTAAAAGCCTTTCCTCATATTAAGACCCTTTCACTATCATTTCTCACATAGATGGCAATAAATTTATAGATGTCAAGGTTAAGGAGTATCAAGAAATTGATTTTTTTTTATATATCATTTCTTATATCCATTAGAAATAATAATCAACACTTGGATACAATATGTACATCTAAAAAATGTATGTGATTAATCAAGTTAAGAGTTAAAATTTATTTTGACTCAAAAGAGTGTTATCTTACTTTTCATGTTATTTAAAATTCAAGTGAATACAATGTTTTTCTTGGATTAACATGGTTAAAATAAATAAAATCAATGATTGATAAAATAAAAGGTTTCATATACTTTTATCATGAAGGAAACATCACATAATTTTCAAAATAAGGAACATACCTAGAGAGAAATCATATAAAAGAAAGCATACTTTTAGCTAGCATACAAATAGATATAAAAATAATGGGATATCAATGGAAGAACATGACATAATACATATTGAAGAAGAGAAATAAAGAAAGTCAATACCACAATATCAGCCAATTTGTTTTACATATTTAGATACAATATAAGATAAGAGTGGCTTTTCACAAGTTCTAAATCTAGATGATGATGATGACGATGATGATGATGATGATGATGATGATGATTATAACAATATAGATTAGTATGATCTTGATGATAATGATTATACAAAATATGAATATGGTATGATACAAAACACACATAGTTGCATTATCCTCTTCATTCACCATAAATCACATTATTTTATTCAATACATGATCAATTTATGGTAATAATCTTAAGGGAGTCATCAATTTTTATCCTTCTTTATATTTCTTAGTTTATATATATGAAAAGATGTAAAAATAATAAACTAGTCTAGAAAATACCAAAATTAGGACATACACATGCTTATATGTACTTTTTCATGCATTAGTTCATTTATGAATAGTTATTCAAAACTTGTTTTAACCATTTTTATATCATAAATGCATCACCAATGTACATGAGTGACATCAAAGTACAAAAAACATCATTTCTAGACTCAATTGTAGGTAATAAGACTATCATAAATTCAAAAATTGTAATTAGACAAGAGCACCTTATTAGATAGGAGTTTATTTCTCTAGTTTCTATCACCCCATTATTGTACTAGTGGGTTTAGACTATCACTACATAGTTATATACCACACATAAGCTTTCTACAACACATATATTAATCATTTAGCTCTTTGGGGGCATATCATACACAAGTTTTACCCTTATTTGGCTACCCTATCTTAATAAAAACTTATTTATTTACATACCTTTACATATTTTGATATATATCACTTAATAACATATTTATAAACTATTGGTTACCTCAATTACTAAATCTACTCAGATTAAAACTTGGCTCTTGTTGATCAATCACATATTATCATGCATACTTTTCATGTTGCTTTCCTATCTTTGTGGCTTTTATGCACTCCATCTTTTCCATTGAGAAAATTTAAATATGTATTTTGTGTGTGAATCTAAATCATTAATTATCTATTTCTATACATGTAAGGACATTTGAATATGTCTTTGTGTGTGTATTCTATATGTATTAAAACATTTGAACATGTGTTTATATGTGGATCTAAGCCTTCATTAATTGATTATATGCATGTGAAGACTTTTGAACATGTCCTTATGTGTGATTTTATTCAAGAGAGTGACATTTTAACATGTCCCTTGTAAATGGAACCTTAGATTTTTAGAGTGTATTTTGTCTATTTTATATGTATTTTTTGATTGTGTGTGCCATGGTAATGACACCTTGCTTACTTTTTTGCTAAGATTTTAAGACATGATGGATATCATGCATTCCTCCCTAAGTAGTTATATTCAATTTCATATACTCAATTTTATCACTTATCTACATTTGTAAATGTTAATGTTTACCTACACACTCTTTCTATGAATGCTTGTTCTTACATACATCTCACACTACTACTATGCTCAATTTATCTATATGACAATGCCATGATTTTCCATGTTATCACTCTTACTCATATTTACATCTCACTATTATAAAAATATATCACATAATATTATGAGTTAATTTATTTTGTATCCTCAACAACTCATTTCAAAAGAGGGGGAGTTCACAAAGGTTTATATTAGAGATTAGACCTCCCAAATTAACACACAGACAAAATTTGGTAGTTATTACACAGGTATAATAGTTTTAGTCTCAAAAATTACACAAAAAGAGCACTTCCATCATATCCTTCCCATTAATTTTGTCTTAATGCCTAAAAAATAAGCATTTTCATAATTTCTCAAAATCTTAATTTACCCAAAATAATATGCAACAATTTTACAATCTCAATTTCCAAGATTGCTCAGTCTTGTCTTAGATTTGCTTAGATTATGGGAATCATTCCCAACATGATATTCCATGTTAACAAAAAAAAATTCTCAAAATTATATTTTTTATTACTTAGTTTCAAAATCTATATACACCAAATATTATTTTGGGGGAATGTGCATAAACATGGCCTCATCATTACTTAGGTTTTGCACCAGTTTCATAGATGGAATGACAAATCCATGTCACTCTCCACATTTTATGTAATAAACCCACATTATACTTAGTTTTTACACAAAGGTTATGCTATTTTTGTACTATAATTAAACCTTGTTCCTTTTGTAGCATTTGGTTCACTATTTACACTAGTATTTGCACCAAAAAAATCTATTAGGATTCATACAAGGAATTTAAATTACTTATCTACTCTAGGTATGCAATGATGGAATCAAGCATACCTTTAATTATTAAGAACACTCACCTATTAATGAGGTTTGGGGAATGGATAGTCCAATCTAAGTTATTCAATACAAACGTAATCTCCAAGGGTCCTACGATATACAATAACTAGTTTGTACCAATGTTTGCACAAGAAAACATAATGGTTCACATATCTAATCAAGTGTATTCACTCATTGTAATTTTTTATTTTTTTATTTTACTTTTTGAATTTCATCTTAAGTAAATATTGATATTACATATTTTACATTTCAAGTTTGTATGGAACAATATAGTGTTGACGCTTACATTTATGTCTACACTTTTTTATTTTATTCTAGTACTTTTAATTTACTGCATTACTAGAAAAAGCGGGGGGGGGGGGGAATATAAACACATTAATTAACATTTAAGATAAAACAATGCACTTGTGATCACTCCTTTACACACTTATCTCTTGACCTATCCTAGGGCCCTTTTGATCACTTTCAACCACCTTGTATTTGGAGAACTCACTCTTCTACACTGATTTACAAATCTAGAATGTACCTATCCATCATTTTATCAACCTAAACCATCATCCAATCCATGTTAGATCCTTAACACTGATGTTTGTCCCCATTGGATAATAACACCCTATTATAAAAGAGTGTCTTGCTCTATTATCCAATCCCCCTCTCTTATCCTTCCTTAAAATAATGACTAATTTGAAAAAGTCAAAGTTATGAAAAGTTTAGATTACATCCCTAATAAACCCCATTCAAATGAATTTCAAATATATGATTATATAAACACATTTCAAACTATTTTGCACACAAGAGGTTTTCACACTGAAAAATACTAAAATTTTAATTTCACATTGAGAGAAAATTACACTTTTATCCATGTTCTGATCACATACAAGCCTAATAGCCTAGAGCTAAAGTCTAAATAGATATCTAAGGTCACAATTCATGGTTAAATTAATTTTATCACACTAATATTTCACCAACATATATCACTTTGCATTATTTATTCACACATCACTGTAACATGGGATAACTATATGGAGTTTGTTCCCTCTTCAGAGTATTGTTATATAGGAAATGTTCAACACATGGGGTGTTGAGGTCATGCCCAAATTCAATTATTGACCCCTTTTTCTCCCATTTATTTTTCATTGGTATTCACATGTTAAGGAGCTATGATTTTTAAATGAAAAATAATCATACAATGGTCTTCATAGCTGATTAAGAGCTTCTATAAAAAACACATAACATACAAATGAAGGTGAACAAAACCCTAAAATCCTAGATCTTTACTATCTGTTGAACATGACTAACCTCACAGAGGACAAAAGTGTCCATTATCCTATTTAATTTAGGGAACTATTATCTAGGGTTAAATTCACCTACATATCTAATTTCATAGTCACTAAACCTAATCAATCTATGCATTTTAGCTTTTGATTCATATTGCAACACTATTTTCCAGCTATGTTATATGTTTTTTATTTCACTTTCCTTTTTTAGTAAGTTTATATATCTAGAAATTTTAAAATTATTGAATGTTTTTTATTTACAGTATTATTATTCTTAATTATATGTAGTATATTTTCACTTAAGGTAATATACATATTACTATATTTCCCTAAATTTGATAAAATACTTGCCTTCATGACAAACCCATTGCTCTTTATGACAAAATCACCACTTCCAAATCATTTTCATCATTTTAGTTTCATAAAAAACAATTAAAATGTCTTCAACATGTATTTTTAATCATTCATCATGATGGTTTCATTACCACATATGGTGGCTTCATGAAGTGATGTGGTGGTTTTTTTTGGCCACATGTAGAAGGTGACAATTATGTTAGAATTTTCCTATTTTTAAAATTAGCATCTAATATTTTAATTTTCATGCATTTTTCATGATTATAATTTTATTTTCTCTTTTTTATGCCTTTTATATGGATCAATTCAACCCTAATCCTATTTTCAATAATACTTATCAAGTTAAATATACTAAGATCATAGTCAAGCTTTAGTTAACTCACACATGTAACCTAATTTCTTCCTCTAAAAGTATCCCATTGAAGATATGAAGTTTTACATATCCATATCATATCTACTTTCATTTCAAAAAAAAAATTATTGAATCTATCATCATCTTCATGTCACTCTACATAAGTTAAGAGAAGGAAACTTAATGAATAGACAAACAATTCTTTGATATTCATGGATTGAGTCCAACAACTATTCAACTTCTCTCTTTTTTAGAGTTGTGACTTTATTATTTATATAATTCTATCAATCTCTTATTGTAAATTTATGTAAGATTAGTATTTAGAAAAAAGGATCTAGCCACCTAATGATTGTATACACTCAAAAAACACATCATCACCTTCACTTGATCTCACCATTGATCGATTTGGAGGAATTATTTTAGTTTTGATTTTTTTATTATATTAGTTTTATTATTAAATATTTTATATTCATACCTATAAAATTTTAAAATAAAAGAAATAAATAATTTTCCTCTCTCTTCTTTTGTACCAAAAAAAGTAAATTTTATTTCTTTAGTTTGTAGTTGCATATCAAAGATTTAAATAACATATATTGCATTGAATATAGAGTATATAAAGAGGAAAAAATAATTATGTCCAGACATTAAAATAAATTATATTTTTAGTTATCTTTTAATACATATCTATCAAACAAGCACACACACCCACACCCACATCCACATACATGAAAGTTAGGAAAATCAAAACTTGCATACTAAATCTGAATTATCACTTTTGAATGTAAAATAAACTCATATAAATTATAAAAATAATATTTCCATAATTTTTTTCATTCACTCATACAATAATTTATAGTCTCAAAAAATCATCATAATCTCAAAATCATTCAATCTAGATTGCATGTTAAAATAGATCACAAGAAAAACTAGGAATTGCGTAGCATAAACAAAACTTAGTTTTATATTTTTGTTCTTCACTTGCATGTTCAAAACTTATATTTCATAGTATATTTAATTCAATTTCATTATAAATAAAATAAAAAGAGTATTTCATTTATTTCTTGTAGGTAAAACCTTGCAATTAAACTAGGAAAAAACCAAAATTGGTATTTGCATCACTCACCAAGAATTCAATTTTAGAATTTATAAGAATAAAAAACTTGAAAATAACAATAAAAATAATTTAATTTAAATTATTCAATTAATCATTTTAAAATTATTTATTTTCTAGAAGTAGAATAATTTTATTTTCCTTTGTAAAATGCCATTAAAAACACCAAAATAGAATCAAACAAAGCCTTGTCAAGACAAGTAAATTTTTTAAAAATCATAATAAAGAAAATATTAATCTTTATACACCACAACATCATATTTTCCCCTTTCATGATGCATCCAAAGTAACCATAACCTCATAGAGTACACATCTTCATTAATTTTAGATCTCCCATTCTTGTTAGTGACATCCAAACCGATATCAATGTCGAGATTAAAATTTAATTTTAACATTCCCCTCCCATTCCAAAAATTATCATCAACCAAAATCTTGATAATCAAGACCATGTGGAAGTGAAACCAATAATTAGACACATTCATATCTTATCCTATCAGTATAATGACTTCTAAGTGTAGATCTTCACTCTCCCTTTTATTCCTCTTCAGGACTATCCTTGTGATAGTTTCATTAGTTTCACATATGACATTGAATATACATAGTCAACATAATAGATTTATCCAATTCCACATGATTATCTAGCCTAACTACACCCAATTCCCTATATCTAGTGTAGACAAATAACTTTGATACCTTGTATTCACTCACATTAAGGGTTCTTGGGATTATATGTCCTCCTAATTTGTCTATCTCAATGAGTAATGTGTCATTGGTGATATCTTCTAGTATCATCATGAGCAAATTTTATCACTTATCATATAAAACCTCATCATTGCAATTCAACCTAATCAACCAAACCTTGGGAAGTTGAGTGCAAAAAGGATAGCATGCCACTTTCCTCATGTACATAAACATTTTTTAGTAGAATGACTATTTCATGTATGGTAATCACAATATGCATTATTATCAAAATAATTTCATTGAATTTTAATCATGTAAATTTCAAATGGTGGTGGAAAATTAATGAGATTGAATTTAAGAAAATTTTGCAATAATTTATGAGGTGGTTTTGGTAATTTAGGAAATTTCCTCCTTGGTTGATCTAATAATTTTTTTTTATCAAGTTAAGAAATAACATTAACTATAACATTTTTATCTACTTTAGTATATATTGGCTTAGTATTTAAATAAGGTTTGTTTTAAAATTTTGTTGTGGATTTTGAAGTAGATGTAGGTGCATACATAATCTTGTTCAAATCAAGAAGCATGACTTCTCTTTCTCTTATTGTATGAAAAAGATATTGAAATGATATAAATTTATTGAAAATAATTATCTCATGTAATGGGTCAAGAAAACTTTGTTTAAAAATTTTTTAGTCATTTTATCAAGCATGGTATTATAATGAAGTAAATAATAATTTATAGGCTAATTAGTTCTTTTCTTAAGATTAGCAATTTACTCATAAGAAATATTTTCATCAATGTTAATAGAAAAATGATTAATAAATAAATATGCTAATGGATTTAATGCTGACTAATTGAATTAGTAGATCATAAAAATAATATGAGGCATAATATTTTAATCTTCCTAGAAATAAATTAGTTATAAATTGTTCATTGAAAGCATAATCCAAACATATTACATGAAAATATATGACATGTTGTTCTGGGTCTCTTTTAACCTTATATAGTGGAAGCTAATGAGATACAAATCCTATAGGTAAAGGATATGATGCAATATCAGGTGCTAATGTATTATGAAGTAAATCTTGGGAATATAATGATTGATTATATTTTGGTATGCCTTGATATAATTGTAGTATCTTAGCATGAAAAAATGTAATAGTTTTCTTGAGGGATTGTGTATTAGGTAAAGTATATGATGTAGTGTGTGTAGTTATCAATGGTTTTGAATGATTCACTTGGTTAGGCATACACACACACACACACACACACACACACACACACACACACACACACACACACACACACACACACACACACACACACACACACACACACACACACACACACACACACACACACACACACACACACACACACACACACACACACACACACACACACACACACACACACAGAAAACCTTATGTTCCCCCTAAGCCTCATAATATAGATGTAATAATAACATCAACAATATAAGTATCGACACATGTGGTAGGGTTAAAAATGTGAAAGAGAGGTTATTTTTGTGCATTGGCATTAATTTTTTTTTATTTTTGTGCACTTTTAGAAGCTAAAAGGACCTCCATGATTTTAGGTATATATTGTGGTTTTTAACATATTCCTTCAAAAAAATGGATAAACATTGGACTTGTGCCTAATTTAATCCATTATGTTCACTATGATGGATGTTATTTGCTCCTTCACAAATATCTTGTGTATTATGGTCATCTTGATTAGCTTGTTCATTATGAATATCTTGTTGAAAATATTCATGAGTAATTTATGCATCAAAAGATATAGAATCAATATGTGCATTAATATACTCTATTTTAAAAGTAGTCAAGGGAATTTGAATATGCTTAATAGAAACCTTGATAACCTACACTTTTCCTTAAATAAATATAAGAATCAAGTGTATTAGGTGGCAGAGAAAGATAACATAAAAGAAAAAATTGTTGAAAATAATTACTAAAAAATAAAAATGTTAGATTTTTTTATGTGTATGGAGATTAGTAAATTCTTATTAAATCCAAGGTAAAAATAACACACTTTCAATGTATTTATATCATCTAATGTCAAAATAAAATGATTTCAATGTCAAATAATATGTTGAGGTCGAAAGCAAGTTATTTTAATGTTAGATTTAGATCTAAAGTCAAAAGGAAAAGATTTAGTGTTAGATATTCATGAATTTATCTAAACCCTAGGATATGTTTTTTGAAAATTAGAAGGATATAACCCTAAGAGAAACTTAGGGTTTGTCAATGCTCAATCAATATTTGGTTCACCAATATTTTTTATTAAAATTTTGATTAAATAGTAAATTAACCCTAATTATGATAAAATGAATAGAATAACTTAGAATGCTATAAATATGATTTTGACAAGTAGCATGAATGTAACTAACTGAATTAGATAATACACAAAATATTGCATGAAGACTAACTATGTAAATAAATAACAAAATTAATTTTTCAATCTAAATTTTCATAGTGTTAACTGATAAAGAGTGGAAATATAAAAACATGAACTGTATTTTAAAAGTTCCTAGAAATTAGAATAAAAACTATTGAAGGATAAGATTGGTTACCACTACTATCTTACTTTGTCGATCAAGTATTTTTATTAAAAAATAGAAAATTAGGGCATGATCACTTGTGATAATCAGAGTTAGGTCCATGTGTGTAGATTGACCTTCATAAGTGTGTGAAAGACTTAGACATATATTTTGATAGGTTGAAACCATAATAAGGCTTGCAATGATTGAAAGACATACAAACAAAAAATTGAGGAATGTAATTAGGTTGAGATGACCCCAATAACCCCATAATGAATGAATGTTTCCCATGTATCTAATAATATAAGGAGGGAATCAAGATCACATAGTTTTCCAATTTAGAGTGCTTTGTGAAAATTTTCTCCTTTGACTATATGAATGCATCTAAAATCAGATTGAATACTTCACCATGTTTTTCTTAAAGATAGATAAAATAGGGTGGGGAGTTGGATAAGGAATTCTTATAATGATGATGATGATGATAATAATAATAATAATAATAATAATAATAATAATAATAATAATAATAATAATAATAATAATAATAATTAGGAAGAAAAAATAACTTTTTCTTGGTATGTAACAATATCGATATGTCTCTGTATTGAAATTTCCAAGTGGAATAATAATTAAATTCATTGCGTCTTTATAGTAATCCAAAAGAGTAAAATAGACACTAGGAAGCCTAAAAAAATGGAAGACAAGGTAAGGGAGGGTTTAATTTAAAATTTTTATATTTAGAGAGTTTAAGATAGAAATGTCCCATAGGGATAAGAATTACTCACACAATTATCCCTATTGGATGTTGTTGTCCCTTAGGGAAACATGTGAAAATTTAGATCTAGGTTTGGGGATACAAATGTTGAAGGTAATTTTTAGTAATCAAAACTTTTAATAGGTTACACATAATGGTTTGGAATAAAAATAGGCCCTCTTGGGTTCTTATGATAAGGTAAAGTGGAAATTAGTTACTAATTAAGTGCACAAGATACTCAAGAAAAATAAGGGCTAGAAATAACATGATCAGGTATTTGTGAACATATTTAAGTCACTACATCTACATGTATCACTTTTAATTGATGAAAAATGACCCTCTATTTATATGATACATGCGTTCACTATCTTCCTCCCATTTATGGGATCATAGGGTAGTTTATTTTACATTCAAATATTTTAAAAATAAAAAAAACATTTAAATATTTCAAAAATACAAATATATTCAAATATTTTAAAAATACAAAAACATTTAAAATATTATCCATAATAAAAATTAGGACTTGAGCATTACACAAGTTGCTAGTTTACTTATTTACGTATGCTATGCATCACATGTTTGGTAGATAGCATATTATTTTTATACACACATACATTTCACTAGGTATATGATTGTCATATAGGACATAAAGATTATACATTGACTCTTAGATGTTGTATTCCATTATATCTAGTGGCCATGCCTATATTGGGGTATATTATTATATATGTTATTTTAAACACCCTAATTTGGTCAGAAAACCACAAGTACTATGCATTTTATTAATATTTCACATGAAGGTCTTAGTGATGATTAAAATCCTTATTCACGTGGTAATTTTGAGTCTTTTGATCTTTCTTATGTCTTATTTTTACTTATTTTCAACACTCCCAAGAGTCATAAGGCACCTCTACCCAGTCACAAGGGCCCTTATCCCATGTTCCCTAGTTTTATCTCTATTTTAAGTCTTAGGAAACTAGTACCACTTCTAGTGTCCACTTATGGCTCTAGTGTTTGATTAGCCCTTTCTCCCACGTTTGAGTACTAACCCTTCAGTGAGACTTATCTTATGTTTTTTGTCTTTCTTTTATGACTTGTTTGTCAATAAATAAGGTCTTATATTCAACATAAAGTTAATTCTATATAAAGATCCTCAAAATGCATTTTACATCTAACACTTACTATTTTGGTACATATTCACATAAACCAATCAATAGTATAGCTCAATACTATGCATACTACTTAGTTTTCACACCTATACATTGCATGATTGATCAAGGAATGGCCTAAATGAAAATAATTTTAGAATACAATGCAATTTGATGGTGTAATCTCCATAAGGGAGTATTACATGTGGTATGAGACCTCTAGCATTGGGGTTAATGTAAGTAGTGGCTAGGATAATAGGGGTTCTGATCTACATTATTGTAACATATTAGAACCCAATTTTTATTTTCCTTTTTGCATTTGATCCATTTTTTATTTCATGTGTCTAGGTATTCATTAAGGTTTTAGAGGATATTCAATCAAAATAGTGAAACAAATCAACCTCTAAATGACACAAGACCTCCTAAAGGACTATCAGAACCTCCCATAACTTCCTAAAAAGTTTTATATCATCCTTTTAAGAAGGACATTGGTGCCAAAATTGGACACTAACACCACATGGTGATCCTTTCCTAATAGGGGCACTACTGTCTTGAGCTAGATTTCAAAAAATAGTCAGAAGATGAAAGATTATTGCATGTCTATTTAGTCATTTCTAGTACTCTGATCTATGTAAAACTCTATTTATCTCTAGATAAGTTCATTTTCTCCTCTCACTTGTTATTTTGGGAAAGTTTAATTAAATAAATAATTTATAGTTTTTATCCCAGATTAGTAACATACTCATCCCTTTAACTCATATGATTTACACTAGTAAAACCCTAAGAGGTTAAAACATTTGGTAAACCTACTTCAAATATTAATTAAAACCCTAATTTTACGTAGGGTTTACCTTCTCCAATTTTTATACATTCAATCAAGGTTATAAAATTCTATTTTTTTTGGTTTTTTAGCTTAACCTAGCTAATTTTATCAATCCTATATTAAGGTTTCATTTATTTAATGTAGTTTTAATTTTTGTAGCATAACCCTAAATCAAAACTTTATATCCACATACTAAGTCCCTAAACATATAAATATTATAAATTAGGGTTTTATTATAAATCCAATTTTATATTACACACTTTAGTCAAAATTCTTCAAATTTCACATATACTTATGTTAGATTATATTCTACCTCTTGTGTGTTTGTTATTCCTTTTTTACATTATCTTATTTGAAATGTTTACAATGGCATCTAAAAATTATTGTATCCCTCACCCAATTGATGCACTCTTGAATTTATCTCATGATTATAACAATGAATGGACCAATTTTCAAGATTATAAATTAGAGCATAATAATGACTTCATTTATAATGATGATTCTGACTATTATTGTAATGATGGATATGAGGATTACTATGAACATGGAAATAAAAATGAAGATGATGATATATTAGATACATAATCTTCTCTTTCCTCTCACTCTTCACTTATTCCTTAAAATTAAACTAACAATATAATTCCAAAAAATCTTCTTCTTGGTAGTGATTTATTCCAATGTGATCCTAGATTTTCAACTACTTTTGCTAGCTCATTATTAAAATTAAATCAATATAAGAGAAATACATGAAATCCACTTTTGTATGATTCAATTAAAGTAGATAGGAAAAATACATCTTCTTTACCCCTCTTAGTTAAATTTAAAAATTAAGTACCAATGATATTACACATTTTATCAATGCACAAACTAAGGTAGATGACATCATTTTATCACCTTCCTTCCAATTAAAAAATCAATAAAATTATTCTTTACAACACATTTATAATTAAAATGCCTCTAATTTTTCTTATACTTTTCATAATATACAAAAAGAAAACATGATTGTTACTTTTCCTACCCTTGATTCCAAAATTGAAAGTCATAATCATGTTTACATTCCACATATAGATAGTGAAAAATTCATTGAATTACACCTACATATGATGACACATTGCATAGTAGTAAAAAGTTAAAATATTTTCCTTGTCTCTCTCTTAATGAGCATATAAATTATACTTCTACTCTTATTTCTATAAATAAATGAAATTCTAATTTTGATGAACCATGGGATAATGATGATTATGATGATTATGATGAAGATGACATATAATATACACCTAATTATTCCCCTACGTCACCTGTCTCTCTTATTCAACTAAACACTAGGTCACATGTAAAAAGACACACACACACACACACACACACACACACACACACACACACACACACACACACACACACACACACACACACACACACACACACACACACACACACACACACACACACACACACACACACACACATTCTTATGTTCATACTTTACATTTACTTGAGAATAAATCACCTTCTATTCAAGTAACATGTGATACTTCTTTAAAAATTAATAATATAAGAGATACCAATGAATCTCCCTCAATTTCCCTTATTACCATGGAAAATGTTTCTTAAACTAACCTAAATGAGGGTGGTAGCTCATTTCCATCTAACCAGGTCTTAATATCACACCTCCAAAGGTTATTGAGAGCAAACCAACCCTCTCTAAAAAATATTTACAATACAATATACCAATGGTTAAAATAAATAAATAAATCCAATCATTAAATATACCTTCACAAGTGTTAATTTCCTTAATGCATGATTTGGGTGCTTTGTAATAAAAAGTACACCATGTCCATTTGGAGAACAAAGCATACCAATCTCATGTTGATTCCAATGTTATACATGGCAATCCTATTGCCCATAGAATATCAATTACAAGGTTTCCACATTACTTTTAGATACTAGTGTTACCTATATTTGATGTGCATGGAGATCCATACTTAAATCTTCAAGATTATGAGAAGTCCATGGCCCATATTAAAAATAAGTTGACTCTTCTACAATTATTTTCAAAGTCCTTAGATGGGGAATAACTAAGTTTACTCTAGCATACAATCCCTAGTGGATCTCTACACACATATTAGGAGTTAGAGATAGTATTTCTTAGGCATTGCATATACAATAAGAGACTACTAGCCATGCATGAGAGGTTACCCTCATTACATCAGGGTGAGACAAAGACAATATTTAAAAATATTCTAAGGTTCAAAGCTTATTTGCTTCAATTTATTTATTAACATATTTAAAATTAAAATACATCTTTTCTAGAAGTTTAATCTATTTTATCAAGGAGAGATTACTATATAAAACATCAAAATCATTCCAAAATCTATGTACATTAGAGGCAGAGTTAGGATTAGTAGTTACATAGTCAGAGGTAGATTTAGCTATAGACTCCTTATAGCCTCAATCATCTAATCTAGTATAAGAACCTACTAAAAATCAAATTAAGAACTCAATAGAACATAAACCATTGATAAATATACTCAATAAGGTAAAATAACCACTCTGCATAACACCTTCTATAGTGAGCAAAACACAAGATATACACAGATGGGTTATACAATTTTAAGATAAGGCTAGGACTCAAGACATTTTACTTACACTATTAGATAGGTGATGATCACACTTCCTTATACTCATCATCATCCACCACACCATTTTCACCAGGTACCACATAAGCCATATTATCATTTTCATATGATAAACAGACATTCAAATGATCATTGCCATGCACTTCAAGATTGCATTGACTAGTATGTTACTCAAGGAATCATAGAATTTACATAGGTGGAGCTGAGATCTCATTATCCATACTCTCTTAGATCACACTCCTATATTATGGAGTCATCCTAGGGTGTTTATTTTAAGGATCCATTGGTTACTCATCATATGAGACCTATGACTTTTAGGACACCTATTTATGAGCAGTCTCATAAACCATAGTTTCAAAAATGATGGATTTTTTTTTTGAAAAGATCAGAATGTAGCTCTAGTGCATACACCAATCAATATATATGGGAATAAATACAAAACCAAGGGAATATTTTTATTTCAAAAACTAATTAAGATATATGGAAATAATTACATAGATCATAATACATCTCCAACATGTACACCGATCAATCTATATGGGAACAACTACAAAATAAAGGGCATAGTTTCAATTCAAAGAAAAATAAAATTATATGGAAATAATTATAGAGATAAAAATTTAGCTCTAATTCATACACTAATTAAGATATTTTCTATAAATCATACAACTCAGATTGAAGTTTCATTAAGTCAATGAATCAATCTTTTTGCACCAGAATTTACACATCTACACACTAGTAGTGTATCACAAGTAGATCTATTTTTAGAGTCTCTTTCTATAGTAACATAACATGAGAAGTATGGTAATTAGTTCTCCATGCCATCCATATTTAGAAAGGGCATACCACCAACATAGATATACAAACAAAAATCTTAAAAACACCAAAAAAACCTATACAAATAAATACAAAAACCCTAATCCACTACACATATGTCTAAACATGAATAAATAAACACAAATTCATTAATTTTAATTCAATAAAAACACTATACAAATATCATCATTTTAAATAATCAAACAAACCAATTAAACACATAAAATCTAAAAAACTCTAGTTACCAATACACATAGTGCCAATTTAAATAATAAACATCTATATATATAACTTAGAATATAGTTTTAATAAAAATATAGTTCATCACTCAATGATGTAGACATAAATACTAGGACCAACTCATTCACTCTCACTCTTAGATATATTAAAGCTAGAACTATAGGTCCCACTATCTCTACATGAATTAGATTGATGACTCCATCTACTCTCTCTCTTTCTCTCTCTCTCTCTCTCTCTCTCTCTCTCTCTCTCTCTCTCTCTCTCTCTCTCTCTCTCTCTCTCTCTCTCTCTCTCTCTCTCTCTCATGATATATGCCCAACTCAGCCATACACTCATCATGATCTCATTGAAGTTGTATATAGTCATCTACTATTTGACTACAAGCCCCACCTAGGGTAACAAGTGTGGGTATGATACATCTATGTAACTCAACACATTCCTCATCTCTATCTACCTCCACTCTCTTGTATGTAGTGATAACTATTACCACTTGGTCAAATAAATGGGTGTGCACCCTAGCCACATTTGTGTCCCTCTCCACAAATCCATCCTCCATGTCATCATCAAGAATATGTTGTGTTAACTTGTGAAGCACTAACTCAATGATGATCTCCCAAAACTCAACATCCCCTAAACCTGTATATGTCCACATAGTTCATAAGATTACTCATCCCATAAAGACATAATAAAATTTACATAGAGTATTCAAACATGTTATATTAACTTACCATCAATAACCCTTAGAGGATCTACATATAATACATCTTCTACAATCATCCCACCTCTTAGAAATAAAGGTGCCCATCTATGGTCCCTCCACCAGGTTATGTAGGACTCATTAACTCCCACACCATTTATATCTAGTATATTAATATTAGTGTCTTGCTCTATCAATGAAATAGGATTTGACTCAATAATATATGGCCTTGGCATACTACCTGGCCTTATAAGAGCTTGAGAACTCCTCAACCATATCATGGGTGTTGGGGACACATCCTGCACCACACCAAATTTTCATGTGACCCACTCATACTAAAATCACTCATATACATTGTCCCAATAATCATGTAGCTAAAAAATCACTTTAATCTAACTCAATTGAGTATTATCTTTAGGCCACTAGACATTATAGGGTCTCTAGATAATATCCCTTGATGTCAATTTGTGAATTGTTTCTTGCACATAGGAATTAGCATCAATATGTAACATCTCATATCGGTTAAACCAATTTTTTAGTAATATCAAATCTACAAAATGATATCAATATATTTAACATAATAATCAACAAAAATTCCATCTAATTAGACATTAAATTATCAACTTTGTCGTAATAAATACACTATTCAAACTTAAAACAACATTACACCTTCTAATTAACACTAGTACAATTGATAATTACCACTTTTGGTTACATATCCTTACCACAATCATATCTTTATCACCAAAAGGGGGGAAAATATTCATATATTACTTTAGACATATAGAGGTTCATGTAGAAATAGACACATAAGTCTACATAGGTACACAAGTTTACATAGGTATTTAGATTCATAGGTTGTTAGACATACAAACATATAAGTCTAAAAAGGTACATATGTTTACATAGGTATTCAAATTCATAATTTCTTAGATACGTAGACACATAGGTCTACACACATATTCAGATTCATAGGTTTTTAGATACATGGATACACAAGTCTACACAAATATTCAAATTCATAAGTTTTGAGACATATAGACACACAAATTCACATAGGTATTCAAATATATAGTATACATACATACATACATACATACATATATATATATATATATATATATATATATATAACTAGATATTTAGTTTTGACTTAGGTATACCATTTTATGTAGATATTTAGATACATAGCTACATTGTTTAGATATCAAGATTGGGGGTATGATGCAGAGTGTATATCCTTGGTCCCCAATTTTATATTATTAGGTTACACTTAATATCATCACCAATATCATCACTAGGTTTTCACCATTTTGGATCACATAACCATCTATAATGGTTGATGCATAATATTCCACCAAACCTAGTTCACATGCTTATATTTAGGCCATACATTAGAGTGGGAGAAAGTGAGCCTTATTTCTCCACAAATTCAATTTAGATACCCAGATTCAGTCCATATATTAGAGTGGGGGAAAGTGAGGCTCAATTCTCCATATATTCAATTTACATACTCATATTCAATTTAGATATCAGAGTGAGGGACAGTGAGCCGTATTTCTCCACACATTCAATTTACATACTCAAATTTAGTATAGGGGAATCCACACCATGTGTCTCTCCTTCACATATTGTACTCCAATTTTTATCCACTTCTCTAGCCAAGAAGTGGGCCAAATATAGATTACATTCACACAGGTAAGTACATGTATGAATTCATTTTTTTCTTTATCTAGTAATTTCATTTAATTGCATTAATACAATAGAAGGGGGGAAAATTTAAACACCCTACTTTTGTAAAACAACCAAAAGTACTATATCTTTTGTTGCTCTTTCACATGAAGGTTTTAGTGATGATTATAACCCTTTTTTGTATGGTCATTTTGAGTCTTTTGATCTTTCTTATGACTTATTTTTCCTTATTTATGACACTCCTAGTAGTCATAAGTCACATTTTCATAATCACATGGGCCCTTAGCCCATATTCCATGATTTTAGTTTTATTTTAAGCCTTATGGCACCAGTACCACTTTTAAGATAGTAACACCACATGGTGCTAGTGTCTACTTATGGTTCTAGTGTCTAATGGGTTCTTTCTCCCATGTTTAATTCTTAACCCCTTAGCCTTTTCTTATGTTTTCTTATCTCTTTTTTAGGACTTATTAGACAAAAAACAAGGTCTTATATTCAAAATAAAGTTCCTTATATATAAAGAGACTCACAAGGCATTTTACATCTAGTACTTACTATTTTGGCACATGTTTACATAAATAAATTAATAATACAACTCAATAATCTACATACTACTCAATTTTCCCACATAGACATTACATGATTTGTCAAATAAGGGCCTAAGTGAAAATAATTCTAGCTTACCAAGCAAGTTGATGGTGCATATTACTTATGTAATAACTACATGTGATCTGAGACCCCTAACATTAGGATTAATGTAAACAACAACCAAGATAATAGGGGTTATGCTTTGTGTAATTGTATCATCCCATAACCCAATTTTTCCTATCCTTTTTACATTTGATCTATTTATTATTTCATGTGTGTAGGTATTCATAGGCTTTTAGAGGATATTCATTCAAATTAGTAATACAGATGAGCCCCTAAATTACACAGAAACATCTATCCAAAACTTCCTACAACTTCCTTAAAAGTTTTAGATAGTCTCTATAGGAAGGACATTAACACCATAATTGGACACTTATGCCATATGGTGATACTATCTTGATAAGGTGCTACTATGATGACCCACATAACTAGAATATAAATATTATTATATGTCTGTTTAGTCATTTCTAGCACCCTGATTCACATAAAACTCTGTTTATCTTTAGATAAGTTTTTTTTCTCCTCTCACTTGCTATTTTGGGAAAGTGAAATTAAATCAATAATTTCCATTTTTATCCTAGATTAGTAACATGCTCAGTGCTTTAACTACATAGGATTTACATTAGTAAATCCCTAAAAGGTTAAAATAGTTACATTCTCACAAGACATATCTATCTATGACCTCAAATGTGATGTTGAACTACATATATTATAATATAATTTCCAATTACTCATAAGTTACCTTTTACTATGTGTATATGTTATTTTTATATGATGTGACATCAATAAATATGGATGGTGTAGACTAATTTTCACTTATTCTATACTCCTTCAATGATGTAACTTGCTTTCATGATAGGCTATAAATTGCTTGATTATTATGTGTGAACACTTGACCTTTTATGTGTGACATATTAATGTCCCTTATTTTATGACATTATTAATGTCCTTTATGTGTGGCCCTTGGCCTTTTTTTTATGACATGTTCATGTCCTTTATGTGTAGCTCATTATATTATGTGTGACATTACATGACATTATGTGTTGTGCTTGTTGTGATTGATTAGTGATGCCATGATACATCACATGAAATCTTACTACGTAGGTTTATTCAAATATGGTTATTTTATTACATGACTTGTTGTTATATATATCTTGACATGACATTTATATGCCTCATAAGTAATATGTTACATGTAGGGTTCAATGACAATTACATTACTATGATTACATACTCTCCACATGACTTGTTCTATAATTATCTTATTGGAGAGTTATCCAAGATCAATATTGAGAAAAAAGATCTAGCTACCCAAGGATTGTATACAGTCAATAAATACATCTTCACCTTCACTTGATCTCACCATTGATCGGGTTGGAGGAGTTTTTTTAGTTTTTATTTGTTAATTATATTATATTATATTATCTTTTTTATTCAATAGTTTATATTCATACCTTAAAAAAATGAAAATAAAAGAAAATAAATAATTTTCCTCTCTTCTTTTACACTAAAAAAATTAAAATTTATTTCTTTAGTTTGTAGTTGCATATCAAAGCTTTAAATAACCTAGCCTACATTAAATATAGAGTATATCAAGAGGAATAAATCATTAGTTACATCCATAAAAATCCATTATATTTTTAGTTATCTTTCAATACTTATCTATTAAACAAGTACATACACACATACCCACATACATGAAAGTTAGGAAAATCGAAACTTGCATACTAGATATGAATTATCACTTTCATATGTTAAATAAATTCATACAAATTATAAAAATAATGATTACATAATTTTTTTCATTCACTTATATAATAATTTTTAGTCTCAAACAATCATCATAAGCTCAAAATCATTCAATCTAGCTTACATGTTAAACTAGATCACAAGAAAAACTAAGAATTGTGTAGCATAAACAAAACTTAATTTTATGTTTTTGTTCTTCATTTGTATGTTCAAAAATTATATTTCATAGTATATTTAATTTAACTACATTATAAATAAAATAAAAATAGCATTCCATTTAGTGCATGTAGGTAAAACCTTACAATTAAACTAGGAAAAAGCCAAAATTAGTATTTGTATCACTCACCAAGAATTCAATTTTAGAATTTAAGAGCATAAAAAAATTGAAAATAAAAATAAAAATACTTCAATTTCAATTTTTCACTTAATAATTTTAAAAATATTTATTTTCTACATGGCATAATTTTATTTTCCTTTGCAAAACACCATCAAAATCACCAAAAAGGAATCAAACAAAGCCTTGTAAAGACATGTAAAAGCCTAAAACCTTGATTCTAAACACTTAAAATAACAATTAAAATTTTTCCAAATAATAATAAAGAAAATATTTATGATTTATACATTCACCAAAACATCATATTTTCCCCTTTCATGATGCATCCAAAGCAACCATAACCTCATAGAGTATGCATCTTCATTAAAGTTAGATCTCCCATTTTTGCTAGTAAAATCCAAACCGATATTAATGTTGAGTTTAAAATTTAAGTTTAAAATTCCCCTCCCGTTCCACACATTATCATCAACCAACTCAACACTCTTTATAAGCAAGACCATGTGGAAGTTAAAAAAATAATTAGACACATTCATATCTTATCCTATCAATATAATGACTTCTAAGTCTAGACCTTCACTCTCCTTTTTATTACTCTTTAGGACTAGCCTTGTGATAGTTTTATTAGTTTCACGTATGAAATTAAATAGACATAGTAAACCTAATATATTTATCCAATTCCACATGATTATCTATCCTAACCACATCCAATTCCATATATCTAGTGTAGACAAATAACTTTGATACCTTATATCCACTCACATTAATGGTTCTTGGGATTATATCTCCTCCCAATTTGTATATCTCAATTAATAACATGACATTTTTGATCCCCTATAGTATCATCAAAAGCACCTTTTAACACTTATCATATATAATCTCATCCTTTCACCTCAATCTAATCGACTAAACCTTTGGAAGTTAAGTGTACAAAGGATATCATACCACTTTCCTCATGTACATAAACATTTTTTAGTAAAATGACTATTTCATCTATGATAATCACAATATGTATTATTATCAAAATACTTGCCTTAAATTTTTCTCATGTCAATTTCAAATGGTGGTGGAAAAGTAATGAGATTGAATTTAAGAAACTTTCATAACAATTTATGAGGTGGTTTTGGTAATTTAGGAAATCACCTCCTTGGTTGATCTAATAAAATAACTTTGTTATCAAGTTAAGAAATAAAATTAATTGTAATATTTGTATCTAAATTAGTACATGTTGGCTTAGCCTTTTAATAGGGTTTGTTTTAAAATTTTATTGTGGATGTTGAAGTAGATGTATGTGCATACATAATCTTGTTCAAATCGAGAAGCTTGAGTTCTCTTTATCTTATCATATGACAAAGATATTGAGATAATCTAAATTTATTTAAAATAATTGTCTCATGTAATGGGGAAAGGAAACTTTATTTTAAATTGTTTTAGTCATTTTGTCAAGTATGGTCTTATAATGAAGTACATAATAATATATAGGCTCATTATTCTTTTCTTAAAATTATCAATTTACGCATATGAAAGATTTTCATCAATGTTAATAAACAATGCTTAAGAAATAAATATGCTAATGGATTTAATGCTTTAATTTATTGAATTGGTAGATCATAAAATTTCCATGAGGAATAATATTTTAATCTTCTTGGAAACAAATTAGTTATAAATTGATCATTAAAAGTATAATCCGAAAATATTGCATGAAAATATATGAGAGGTTGTTTTGGGTCTCCTTTACCCTTATATAGTGGAATATAATGAGATAAAAATCCTATAGGTAAAGGATATGATGCAATATCAGGTGCTAATGTATTATGAAGTAAATCTTAGGAATCTAATGATTGACTATATTTTGGTATGCCTTGATCTAATTGTAGTATCTTAGTATGAAAAAATGTAATAGTTTTCTTAAGGGTTTGTGCATTAGGAAAGGTATATGATGTAGTGTGTGTTGTTATCAATGGTTCTAAATGTTTCACTTGGTTAGGAATAGGTATAAAAAACTATTGGAAACCTTATGTCCCCCCTAAGCCTAACAATATAGATGTAATAATAACATCAAAAATATAATTATCAACACATGTGATAGGGTTAACAATGTGAAAGAGTGGTTCTTATTGTGCATTAGCATTATAATTTTTTGTTTTTTTTTTGCACTTTTATAAGCTAAAAGTACCTCCATGGTTTTAGGTATATATTGTGGCATTTAACAAATTCCTTCTAAAAATAGATTAACATTGGACTTGTGCCTAATTTACCCCATTAAGTTCATTAGGATGGATGCTATCTGAGCCTTCATATATATCTTATGTATTATGGTCATCTTGATTAGCTTGTTCATTATGAATATCTTCTTGAAAATATTCATGAGGAATTTGTTCATCAAAATATGTAGAATCAATGTGGGCATTAGTATACTCTATTTTAAAAGTAGTCAAGGGAAGTTGAATATGATCAATAGAAACCCTACTTAACCTAACACTTCTCCTTAAAGCAATATTAGAATCAATTTTATTAGGTGGTAGAGAAAGATAACATAAAAGAAAAAAAATGTTGCAAATAATTACTAAAAAATAGAAATGTTAGATTTTTTATGTGTATAGAGATCAGTAAATTCTTGTGAAATCCAAGGTAAAAATAACATACATTGAATATTTTTATATCATACAATGTCAAAATAAAATTCTTTCAATGTTAATTATTATTTTGAGGTTGAAATCAAGTTATTTTAATGTTGGATTTAGATCCAAGGTCAAAAGGAAAAGATTTTAGTGTCAGATATTCATGAATTTATCTAAACCTTGAGATATTTTTTTGAAACCTTAGAATAAAATGAATAGAATTTATCTTAACCCTAGGTTTGTTAATTCTCAATCAATAATTAGGTTCACCAATATGTTTTATTAAAATTTTGATTAAATGGTAAATTAACCTTAATTATGATAAAATGAATAGAATAACTTAGAACGCTATAAATATGTTTTCAAAAAGTAGCATGAATGTAACTAACTGAATCAGATAATACAAAAACTATTTCATGAAGACTAACTATGTAAATGAATAATAAAATTAATTTTTTCAATCTAATTTTTCATAGTGTTGACTGATAGAGAGTGGAAACATGAAGACATGAACTATATTTTGAAAGTGACTAGAAATTAGAATCAAAGATATTAAAGGAAAATATCATTTACCATTACTATCCTAATTTTTTGATCATGTATTTTTATGAAAAAATAGGAAATTAGGGAATGATCACTTGTGATAGTACGAGCTAGGTCCATGTGTGTATATTGACCTTCATAAGTGTGTAAAAGACTTAGAAATATATTTTGAAAATTTAAAACCATAATAAGGCTTGAAATGATTAAAATACTTAAAAATAGAAAATTGAGGAGTGTAATTGGGATGATATGACCCCAATCACCCCATAATGACTAAATGTTTCCTATGTATCTAATACTCTAAGGAGGGAATCAAGCTCACATAGTTATCTTAGTTAGAGTTCTTTATGAAAATTTTCTCCTCTGACTATATGAATGCATATAAAATTAAATTTAATACTTCATCATAGTTTTCTTAAGGCTAGATAAAATAGGGTGGGGACATGGCTGAGTACTTATTGGAATGATTATAATCATGATTGGGAAGAATAGGGAACTTTTGATTGGTATGTAATAGTGTCGATATGTCTTTGTATTGAAATTTCTAAGTGGAATAATAATTGACTTGATTTCATCTTTATAGTAATCCAAAAGAGGAAAAAAACACTAAGAAGCCTAAAAACATGGAAGACAAGGTAAGGGAGGGTTTAATTTCAACTTTTGGTAGTTAGAGAGTTTAAGATAGAAATGTCCCACAGTGACAAGAATGCCTCACACTATTATCCCTATTAGATGTTGTTATCCCTTAGGGATACATGTGAAAATTTTTGTTTAGGTTTGGGCACACAAATGCTTAGGGGAATTTTTAGCAATCAAAACCTTTTTATAGGTGACATATAATGGTTTAAAATAAAAATAGGCCGTCTTGGGTGCTTATGATAGGGCAAAGTGGAAATTAGTTTCTAATTAAGTGCACATGATACTTAATAATAATAAGGGATAAAAATAATGTGATCAAGTATGCATGAACATATTTAAGTTACTACATCGACATGTATCACTTTTTATTCATGGAAAATGACCCTCTAATTCCATGATACAAACATTCACTATGGTCCTCCCATAGATGGGATCATAGGGTAGTTTATTTTACATTCAAATATTTTAAAAATAATAAAAAATCATTCAAATATTTCAAAAATACAAATATATTCAAATATTTCAAAAATACAAAAAACATTCAAAATATTACTAAAATAAAAATTAGGACTTGAGCATTTCGCAAGTTGCTAGTTTGATTCCTTACATATGTTATGTATCACATGTTTGGTAGATACCATATTATTTTTTATACACACATGAATTTCATGAGGTATATGAGTGTGATGTAGGACATAAAAATTATACATTAAATCTTAGATGTTGTATTCTATTCTACCTAGTGGTTATGCCTATGTTTGGGCATTTTATTCTATATGTTACTATAAACACCCTAATTTGGTAAAATAACCATAATTACTATCTATTTTATTGATATTTCACATGAAGGTCTTAGTGATGATTATACCCCTTATTTTCATGATCATTTTGAGTCCTTTGATATTTTTTGTCTTATTTTTCTTTATTTTCAACACTCCCAATAGCCATAAGTCACCTTTTCCTAGTCACAGGGGCCCTTATCCCATCTTACCTAATTTTATCTCTAATTTAAGCCTTATAACACTAGTAAAAATTTCAAGATAGTAACACCACATGGTTTTAGTGTCCACTTATGGCTCTAGTGTTTGATGGGCCTTTTATCCTATGTTTGAGTCCTAAGCCCTATGTGAGCCTTCTCTTATGTGTTTTTATCCCTCTTTTACAACTTATTGGCCAATAAACAAGGTCTTATACTAAAAAAAAGTTAATTCTATATAAAAATCATCACAAGTCATTTTACATCTATCACTTACTATTTTGGCACATATTTACATAAATCAATCAATAGTATAACTCAATACTCTGCATACTAAGTTTTTATACCTAGACATTGCATGCTTGATCAAATAAGGGCCCAAGAAAAAATAATTATATCATACAATTTAATTTGATGATGCACATTCCATAAGGTATTATTACATGTGATATGAGACCCCTAACATTGGGGTTAACTTAAGTAGTGGATAGGATAATAGGGGTTCTAATCTATATGATTATAACATCACACAACCCAATTTTTCCTTTCCTTTTTGCATTTGATCTATTTATTGTTTGATGTCTATAGGTATTCATTAGGGTTTAATGGATATTTATCCAAAATAGTGACACAAATGAGCCCCCAAATGACACAACACTACCTAGAGTACCTCCAAAACCTCCTACAACTTTTTGAAAAGTTTCATACAGTCTCTACAAGAAGGAAATTAGTTCTAGAATTAGACACTAACACCACATGGTGATAATATCCTAATATGTGTGTTATTATCTTGAGATAATTTTCAATAAATAATCAGAAGATGAAAGATTACTACATGTTTATTCATTCTTTTCTAGTACCTTGATTGAGCTAATGTCATTTGCTAGGTGGTAACTCACTTTTGATCCAAAGTTAGAGGTATGTGACTTCCAATATCTCTCTCTCTTTGTCTACCCCATTGGATACATGCACTTAAAAAATTTATCTATATTTGTCTTAATCTCAATTTTAGAGCATTACAATGATACATCTTTTTCAAAGTAACTTGATAATAGGCAAGGCAATTACATCGACTCACATGTGTACTCCTAAACCTTTATATTTCAATTTTAATATATTTCAAGTATTTTCAACCCAAATAATATGCACTAATTTTATATTGTAACATGCTCTTAGTTGAAGGTTATTCACTAGTAAAACACTCAAGTTGGGCACATGTAAAGACAAGGTGCACACACACACACCCAGGTACACATTCCTTTCCTTTAAACTAGTAATTTCATCATTATATAAAAGGGGAGGAATGTAGATGATATTTTATGATTATATAGAACCTCAATCTTGTACACTTGGAAAACTCAGACCTTGGCTCTTCCTCTCAATTCTTTACCTTTCTTTCTTCCTTAAGTCTCAAATCTATTCTATATTTTTTTCCCTTAGCCTATATATCTTAGTAAAACCAATATTATGTTGATGACCTAGGCATCTTATCTTGCCCAAAATTATTAAAATGTACTTATATTCCATCTTTTTAAGTTATGAACCTATACCTACTTTATTTCTCCCTAGACACTAATGTTTAGGACAAACATTAATGTCAATGCTACTATCCTATCCTGACACAAGTGTGTAGTGCCCTAAATTCATCTAATTTTTAAATGAAATGTATCCTAATGGTTAGAGTAAGTTACTTGATGTAATTTATTAATTTAAGGGATTTATATAAATATAAGATCAACCTTCATTCATTCCTCACCTAAAAAACCCATAACATTCAGATAAATGAGCATTTAATTGATCAAAGCTTCCCTATTTATTCTTATTTCCATACTGAAGTACTAAAATAGTAGCCCAAGGGCCTGATTTTATATCTTTGCACATATTATTTGATTCACACACAAGCCAACATGTAGGGGAGAACTACATGAGTTTGAGGCCCTCTTCTAGAGTATTGGTTATGTAGGTAGTTCCATTTGATAGCATGGGTTTTGTGGTTAGCTTGACACCATGTGATCACTAAAACATTTCCCCAAAAGACATTATGAAGATGGAAAACTAGGATTTTAACATTTCATAATGAATGACTATCCATGACCTATATCTAAATTCTCTATAACAAAGACAAAGTAAAACCTAGAAGCATCAAGGTCATCGCATCTTATTCTAATAGGTATTCTATATGGGACATTTATGTTGAACCCAAATAGTAGCATCAATGTAATCACCTCATGATAAAATTAGTGTCCAAAGTGATAGAAACATCTAATCCAAAATCTAGTGACTATTCTAGAATCTCCTTGCAACTTAAAATCTACCTATTCTAGACCTAGAACTACATTAACTTCATAATAAGCTAAGTACATCACTTATTTATCATTTCTATATCTTAGAATAATAAATTTAGTGTATGATTATATTTTAGTTTAACATATACTTATCCTAATATAGATCTGATTATCACCCTTGTGCCATTTCATTTTTATATACCCCTTTAATGTAAAAAATAGGGTTCATGATAACATCACCTTAGATCGACATTTTAGGATTAAATAATTAATTGGGTCTCTAAAGAAGAACTCAAGCTTTGCCTTATTCATTTTGTCGATAGTGGTCTATTAATAAACACATTAGCCTTTCCTTAGTTACTTTTTATGTTGCCTAGGTGACCTATTGACATTTCATGACTTAGTCAATATTCTAAGTTGAACTATTTTTGCATTTAGTACTTATTCCTTAGTCAATTTTCATAGCATGTGGCTTAGCCATTTTTATTTTGGCCCCTCAACTTAGCCTTTATCAAATTTTCTTTGATCATCCTTGAGAGCTTTTGTGGGAGTGCCACATGGTATAATCAAGGAACTCATGGGATTTGAGGGCTTCCTCGTAGTCCTTATACAATCTTATAACATTATGAGCCCATATCATTGTAATGATACCATGTGGTAGCATCATAGGATCTTGGGTCTTAGAGGTTAACCACCTGGGGGTGATTCATATCTCTACAAATTCCCATAACCTGACTCACCTTGATGATGCCATGTGGCATAATTATAGCATCTTAAGACACAATGACATCCCATGGAGAAGTTTGTTGGATAGTGAAGTCTTGATAGATAACTCTTTGTGATGATTTCATGTGGCATAATCATGGGAGCTTAGGGCTCAATGAATTTTTTTGAAGAAACTTTATTTTACTACAAATCCCTGACAACCAACTTGTTGCAATGATGCCATGTTGTTGCATCACAAGAACTCGAGCTGTGGGGGTGATTCATGGGATTTACTGATAATATTTGGTCCTTCATAGGCCTGATTCATCATGATGATGATAAGTGGAATAATAATGTGATTCTTGATGGTTTGGGCATGGAATAGAGATTTAATGAGCAGTGTCCATGTGGCAGTTAGGACTGAAGGTTAGTTTTGATGGTTATCTACACATTGGTACTATGTTTACTATGATTGAACCTCTATAGAAAATATTGAGTCAGGGATATACAAGAATGGACTATGGCCTATTTTACATTGATATCAACCTTGTTTGTTTTTTTATAAGGAGATATAGACTCTTTGACCTTGTACCAAGTTAATAAAAATAGATTTTGAGCATTGACTAGTCATGGATCTTTATTTTGTAATGGGTTTATATAAAAAAAATATGCATGTGTGTGCTTGGACCAATTATGTGTATTGTGATACTAATAGTCATGGCTCATTTATGTGGGCATGATATAAATGTTCCATAGTTTGATGAAAATGCCTTGTACTTTGGTAGAATCATTTATATTTGATGACTATTTATTTTATAGGTTTAACGACAACTTGTTATAGTTTTGTAGAAACATGGTTAACTTTGGTGGAAATGTCATATTTGTTTTGCAATTTTTATTTTAATGTATTGGTATAAACATGGTTTATTTTAACAGAATTGTTATTAGTAGTAGTGATAATATTTAGGCTATCCACAAGTTCATTTCACAATTAGTTGATCGTTGCCATTTCTTCACACACCTCTTGAAAAAGGGAACCAAAATTGAAGAAATATTTGGATAGTCCACCAGTATATGCCCCTCCAAATCTAGGGAAGAATTTTTTATTTTTTCTTGGTTTTGGTTACAATGAAACAAGTTTTAATTAAAAGCCTCATTAAAGATAGGGTTTTAACTAGATCCACTTTATGTATATTGAGGCATGTTTATGATATTCATCTTTGAATCAAGGTTGGATTATATTTAAATTGATTTTTATTTAAATTCAAATTAGGATAAGGACATATGTGTTAATTGTTCAATTCATCTTGAAGTTAAATTTTGGATTAGAAATCAAATTTTTAGTTATCTTACCTTATTTTCAACTTATATGCCTTGCACAAAATAGGATGCTTCAATTTTTCTTCTTGGTTTGCTTCTTTATTCTTGATGCTTGAAAATTCAATTGTGATTGATACCTTAACCTTAACACATTTGATTAAGTATGGATATTATTTGTAAATGAAAAATGATGATTAATTATGTTTCAATGTGATCTTTAAGTTGAAAGGTATACATGATTATGTATTAAGGATTCTTGGAAAATGTTTTACTTAGAAAGTGCTTTTGAACATTTAACTTATTTTTAAAAGGATTTGTGATATGTGTATTTAAGTATGTATTTGGATGTTCTTATTCTAAAATCAGATTCTTAACCTTAGAGCTTGGACCTTGGATTGGTTTGACATTTTATTTCAATTTGGTTTAAGTAAACTTACATGTGATCTTTGATTTTGGGTTGATGTGAATCAAGACTAGACTTTGAAATTTGACTTAATATTGAATTCAACTTGGTTTTACCTTAAATTAATTTGAATTTGACTTAAGTTGAATTTTAATTGATTTGGATTTGACTTAAGTTGATTTTGACTTTCTAATTGTATTTATATCTAATTTTAGATCTATCTAATTGCCTTTGAATCTTTCATGGATGTAAGGAAGTTTAGGTTAATTTAATTTATAATTGACTTCTTTTAAATTGAATTGGGATTGTCCCACCAAGCATGCCATATGTATATATCAAAAGGAAATTTGTTAGTGTTTACAATTGTTATTGTAACATAATACAAAAGCATATGTAAGATACTAAACAAACTTCACAACTAATATACATCAAAAGAGATATCTCAAGAAATAAAGTAATAAAATGTTATAATTTTTATCTTAAAAAGATGAACAAGTCCTTATTTGGATTTGATATTTCTCAAATGATGTGGTTATAAAGGCATGCACAAGGTGCACAGGCAATTTGATGGTACCTCCCCTTTCATATTTGATGATTTGGATGATGGAATATGATGAGAATTGAAGCTTTGTATCAAGATTTAGCATCACTTTGTTGTCACTTGAAAAATCATGGATAATGGAAGGTGGATCTTCCATTTATATATTTTTTGGAACAATTGTGACTATTTCTTTTGGATAGAGATCAAGGGTGGAGGATCAGTCCTAAAATATAAGATGAGAATTTAATGTTATGACAAGGAGTGTGTAAGACAAGTACTTTGCTATAGATTTAGTGTGATTTACATATGGATTTTTTGTTTAACTTAATTTCACACCTTCCATTTTGAATAAAATTTGCATTGGAAAAGTGTACAAGTTTAGTATTTTTTAATTACCATGTGGCTGGATGATGTGGGAATTTATGGTTTTTCACTTATGAAAATAGGTATATTCTAAATTTTTTGGAATTTATAATTAAAAATATATTAATTAATATAATAAAAGTAAATTTTTTAATTAAACATTATTAAGAATGATGTGGTCACCTTTGTAATGTTCCCTCTTGAATGATAATTCAATTTAATTAAATTAGGCTGATGTTAACAAAACAACCAATTGACTTAGAATGTTGTTGTTTAATTTAATGTAATGATGTGGTGTATTTTATGAATTAAGGATGTTTTTTCATGATTTATGATAAAATATATATTTATCTTGATGATTTTAGGTGACCAAAATATTTGGGTTTGAATTGCTCGTTGAAGTAGGAAATTGGTTTGATGATCAATGATGACACATAAGTGGAAGAAATGAAGTGTTCACATTATTACCCTCTTTGAAAGGGAATTGTGAGGCACTGCCTATGTAATGAATTTTTAAATAATGAGAAAACCAAAAAAAAGGGCATGCAAGGGGGCCCCGAGTGATGCGATAATGATTGAAGCATGATGTGATCACATCTGGTGATTTTTAAAAAGGAAAATTAAAAATAGGCTTCATATGTATATATAAAAAGGAAATTTTTTAGTATATGCAATTTTTATTGTAATATAAAATAAAATCACATGAAAGATACTAAAAAAATTCACAACTAAGATACCTTGAAAGAGTGCTATCTCAAGAAAGGAAGTAATCAAATGTTATATCTTGTATCTTACCAAGACTAACAAGCTCCTTTATTGGATTAGATGTTACTCAAAGGATGTGGTTGTAAATACATGCACAAGGCATGTGGGAAATATATGTCACCTCCCCTTCCATAATTGATGCTTTGGATGATGGACTATGATGAGAATTAAAGCTTTGTATGAAGGTTTAAGAGCAATTCATTGTCATTTGAAAGCTTATGTAGAATGGAAGGTGGCCCTTCCATTTATAATTTTTTAGGATAAATTGTGGATTTTGATTTTTAATGGAGATAAATGGTAGAGAATAAATCCTATAATGGAATATGATAACCAATGTTATGACATGGAGTGTGTAAGAAAAGTACATTGCTTGGGATTCAATGTGATTTACATAGTGATTTATTTTTGACCTTGCTTTCACATCTTCCATTTTGAATTAAATTTTCATTGGAAAAGGGTGAAATTTTAGTATTTTTTAATTTCCAAGTGGGTGGATGATGTGGTAAATTATTATTTATGATTTATGAAAATAAGGATTTTACAAATTCCATAAATTTTCCTATTAGGAAAATATTAATTAGCTAATCAAACTCAAATTTCTAATTAAATATGATTAGGAATGATGTGGTCACCTTTTTAATGTTCCATATTGATTAATCATTCAATTTAATTGAACTGGGGTGACATTAACAAAGAAGCCAATCGATTTAGAATGTGTTTGACAAATTTGATGATGTGATGCATTATATTTTATGAATTAGGGATGTGTCATCATGATTTGGGATAATTTGATAATTATCTTGATGATTTTGGATGATGGAAAGATTTGGTCTTGAATAACTCATTCAAGTGGGAAATTTTTTCAATGATTAATGATGACACAAAATTAAAAAAAATGAAGTATACAATTTTTTGCTCTTTAAAAGGGTATTGCGAGACACTTGCAAAGTAATGAATTTTTTAGAGAATAATAAAACCAAAAAAAATTAGCATAGAAGGATGCCTTGAGTGATGTGATAACTATTGAAGAATTATGTGATCATATTTGGTGATTCTTAAAAAGAACCATTGAAAACAAGCTCACAAAGCTGCCCCAGATGAAAATGATGTGTCTAGGATGCCACCTCAAGGGAGTGGATGGAAAATAAAATTTGATGGATGGGTCCTCAAATTTAAGGAAATGGGATGAAATGTGGTATAAGATGTTAATAAATTGATAAATTAGGAAAAAACAAGAAGAAAAATGGTGAAAGGAGTAAACAATAGGCCTCCCAAAATAATAATGGATGCATTAGGGGTAAAATTTTCAAATTTAAGCTATAAATAAACCCTTTGGTGGGTGAAAATATTTAATTTTCACCCTCATTTGAATTCTTAATCTCTAAGTTTTACATGAGACCTACATATATCATGGACCGGATTCTAGTGTATAGATTCCTTGGAGAGTGCATTTGAGAGTATCGATAACCACCAAGGACTAGACCACCAATAAGGGAAATGAAAATTTGAAAATGTTATAATTTAATAGTATTAATGATATGTCAAATTAGCACATGTGGGAATATCACCATGAATAAAATTTTATTTGTGATGGAATTTACCATGACAGTGGTTAGATCATGCCTGAAAATGATGAAATTATGAAAAATTTAGTGAAATTGTTAAAAGTGGAAAAATAATGGGACTAAATGGTAAAGTCATGAAATGTGTTTCGATGTCGCCTAAATGGTTAAATTTTAATATACATACCAAAATATCCAAAATGGTGAGAAAATTCTTCAAAATTGTGGAAACATCCTTGAAGTGGCAGAATTGTGGTTGGATTGGTGAAAATGCAAAAGGGATGATTTGGTGGAGAAATTGCTTGTAAAATGGAAAAATTGCTCTATGTAGTGGAAAAATCACTTTAAATAATGGTGAAATAGCCATATTTGATGAATTCAATTGGTTATATTTATATATTGTTTGATTTTGGATACTTTAGATGATTAGTATGATGTTTATGATGAAAATATAATTGTAGGATTGTAATTTGATTGAAATTGATAACAAATGACTAAGTGTGTTAACATATCTTGATTGTAGGAGTGTGTGTATCTCATCATAGTGTAGAATAATTATTTGTGCATCTTGTGTGGTCTAAATATATAGACATATGAGGTCATGGCCTATTAGAGGCTATGGGACTCTTGCATGTGGCTTGAATGCCTATGATCCAAGAAGATTAAGTACTACTCACCACATTTGCTGAGTGATGGCATTCAGAGATGAGTACCTTCTAGCTACTAATTAGGGAGATTATAATGACATTGGAGGACATCTAAAGGATTATGAACATCCCCATCCATGGTTAATCCTTACATTAGTAGGTGTAAGTATCATAAGCTATGTTAGATAGCTTGATCGAGATGATTGACATTATTTTAAGGGAAGTGCTAATCAACATAGATATACTAAAGTAAGGGTTAATGATTAAAAAGGAGGCATTGATCCTTATGGCCATTGATAATGACATATTGATACATGATAAAAGTGTTTTATTTTTACACATGGGGATTATAGGGGTTATTAGAGATATGTATGAGGACACACATACATTTTTCTAGGCTCTCATAGTTATTGCATAGTTCTACAAGGATCTACACATGGTTCATATCATGTTATATGAAGTATTAAGGCATAAACCCTTATTTAGATATGGTCATGGGAGCACATGGCTATTAAGTGATCCTCAAAATAGATAAGACATAGGTAACATGATGATTATTTAGCATATGGTTTAGAAATTATCATAAGAGATCAATAAGGGCATATAAGAGACCTAATTTTTATAGTCATGCTATTGATGAGCTAAGTGATCAACAACTGATCTAGAGACCTTATATTGAGACATAATTTGGGTAGATAGAAGATGTTGATTATAAATGGTTCATAACCATTATTTGTTATATCATAAGCCATCATGGGTTCATAGTAGAGAGATATAAAATAGATTAGGTACAACATTAGTTAAATATTTAGCAAGATGTGCTAGATGGGCCTCACTATTTTGCACATGTTTCATAGGATACCAGTGAGTGGGGTCGACCAATGCCTAAAGTAAAGGTGATTACCAGTTGGGTGATGGTATATGTATTTTTTTGTACCTATGGAGGAGGATTTGTATATGTAGGGGTAATATATTCTTATATGACATGGTCGGCACATCAAATATCCATTAGATTTATTAGACCATAGCTACAATAAGTACTGACTCTCAGAGAGTGAGTTTAGGTAGTAACATGGGCCTATCTTCGATGACAGAGGTATAGATATGCATATAGGAGATTGATGTGAGTTCAAAGAGATGATGATTTGGAAGGGGATGGGTATGGAGGATATGATCGGATCTAGTAGCTTGTGGCCATGGATTTATGAGAGCATGGTGACACAGAGTCACAAGACACCCTTATTTGAGGAGTACAATAGCTAAAGATCTAGATGATATTTCAAGACACACCAGACATCTACCTCACATATATTAGTAAGATATATATCTCTAAAATTAGTATTTATGGGACCACCATATATGACACTACCACATAACATAGGGTAGAGTTTGTGTTAGGGCAGCCTTAGACCTAGATCACCTTAGAGGAGTCTACCTTTGAGGAGGGACCCGAAAGCCAAAATCAACATTGATATTCCTTAATCCTATTTATATCCCATTATTTGATAATAATTTTAGCCAAAATTATACCATTTCCTTAAAAATATTTCAAAAGGTCATCCCTAGACTTTTAGTAGAACAATCTGTGTAAGGGTAGAAACATGAGCGAAAGTGGTAGAAACATTCTATACATTGGTAGAAATGTAAATAGTCTACAAATACAACCTTTATTATGCATAAATGAAAATGACTTGTTAAATAGAGGAAACATACTATAATTAGTGGAATCATATTTTTATTACCAAAAACATCTCTATCTCTCTGACTATGTTTATAAGGATCAACTATATTGCTTTGTTCTTTTAAATAAACATGGTGTGCTTTGGTAAAATCATTTGTGTTTATAGACTATTTATTTTGTAGGTTTAGTAGAAACATTCCATAATTTAGTGAAAATGTGGTGTACTTTGGTGGAATCATTTATATTTTCTAATTATTTATTTTATAGTTTTAATGGAAATGTGGTATAATTTGGCAAAAACATTCCACGTCAGTAGAAACATGGTTAACTTTGGTGGAAACATCATTTATATTTTCTAATTTTTATTTTAATGTATTGGTATAAATGTGTTTTGTTCTATTGGAAACATTTTTGGTATTAGCAAAATAACTCATTGATTATAAAAAAAGTGGTTTATGTATTCTATTTGTTCACATTGCATATTGGTGGCATCATCTTGCATATCACCAAAATCATCTGACACATTGGTGGAATCACTGATAGTCTAAAAACTAACACACTTGTAGGTTTTATATGTTTTTCAAAGTCCAAATATAAGACTTTGTAATATGTTTATTTTTAGGTTTTTGCCCGTCAAAGATAAAAACAAACCAACAAACATTTATAACACTTGATTTTGGTGCATTAAAATGAATAATTTGCATTTTTTGTTTTATTGTGTGTCTCTGTGTGTGATAGCCTAAGCATGTATGCTCTCCAATTTCCCATTTTTAGGATCTTGGGTGATAAAAATCATTTTGGTTGTCTTCCCCATCCCTAAGTGAAAGCTACATATGCTCTCCTCTTGCCCTTCATGGGATCCTAAGGATAAAAAATAACCAAACTTCATTTTTTCATTTTTGGATATGTGAATTTTGGACCTTGATTACCAAACATGAGTCCTTATGGTGTGATGACTAGGATCTCATCCCCCAACATATAAAACATCCCTATGTTATGGTGGGGTATATAAATTAGGAATGAGCTCTTGTTACTGGCTTAGTGGTTACATGTTTTAAGTGAGTCATGAAGTGAAGAGATTTTTCTATAATACATAGGCCCTAGATAACACTCAAGAAATGATTTTTAGAAACACTCCACTAAAACATTATGGCTAGAGTGGCCATAAAGGGAAGAGGCCAATTTCAAAGATTGTTATCACCCTCTTCCACATACTTGGGCCCTATCTCACCGCAAGGTATATAAGGGACATACCTAGTTGACCCTATTTCTCTTAGATTAAAACCCTTTGATCGAAAATAACTTTTAGTACAGGGAAAATGACATTATTTAAGATTACTCACCATATACAAATACCTAGTGAGGGTTAGGAGACCAACCTAGTCACCAATTTTCATGAGTATAATGGTGGGCTGATTAGTTACGTTGCACACCTATTACTATGAGTATAAGTCTTGTTGCTTACATGCACTTGTTTGATTTTTTTATAAACCTATGATGTTTGTCAACCTTATACACTTAAAATGAGACCAATTACCCAAGTTAAACTATTTAAATCAACCACATCAATTATCCTGAGTCATGTCTAATTTAACCACATCCAAACCAAACCAAAGTCAAACCATCAAAAGTCAACATTTTAAAATTCAAAATTTAAATTAATTCAAACCTTTAAAATTCCTACACCAAAGTCAAAATTCAAACCAAATTCAAAGGTCAAACCAAATTCAAAATTATCAAGTCAAATTAAAAGATAAAATAAAAATCAAGAGAAAGTCAAAATAAGTCAAACATTTTGAATTCAAACTTCAATATCAAGTCAACTTAAGTAAAAGCTAATGCAAGTCAAAGTAAACCTAATTCAAATATAGTTAAATTAAAAGTCAAATTAATTCAAAGACAATTCAAGTTAAACCAAGTTGAAGTCAAGTCTTAAGTCAAATTTCAAAGTCCAATCTTGATTCACATCAAACTGAAATCAAAGATCAAGTGAAAGTTTAGTTAAAATAAGTTAAAATCAAAGGTCAAACCAATACAAGTTCTAAGGTTATAAGTCAAGTTTCTAGCTTTAGAATAAGAACATCCAAAGACGTAATTCATACATATATCACACATCATTTTTCAAATAAGTTAAATGTTCAAATGTACATTATAAGTCAAATTTTTTCAAAGAATCCTTAAGACATAATCATGCATACCCTTTAGACTTAAATATCACATTGAGACATAATCAAGCAAATTTTTTAATTTAAAAATAACTTCAAGACTAATCAAAGGTCTTAAGGTTAAGGTATCAAGCAATATTGAATTTTTAAGCATCAAAAATTAATAAGCAAACCAAGATCAAACATTAAAGCATCTTATTTTGTGCAAGGCATACAAGTTGGAAATAAGGTGAGTTAACTATTTTTTTTAATTTCTAATCCAAAATTTAACTTCAAGTTTAATTGAAAAAGTAACACATACATCCTTATCCAAATTTTAAATCAAATAAAATAAAATTCAAACTTATTCTAAACTTTATTCAAAGACTAAGACCATAAACATGCCTTAGTATAGACAGAGTGGAACCAATTATAACCCTATCTTTGATGATGATTTACATGAAAACATGTTTCATTTTAACCAAAACCAATAAGAAGTATGTAACCCACTACACATTGAGAAAGGGGTTGAAGCAAGTGTTCATGAAGTTGAAAACAACATTGGTCCACTCAGAATGGACCTGAGAAGGGCCCAATTTGAATAAATTTTTGAACAAAAAGATGATATCCTCTTGTGACTATTAGAGCTAGGTGATAATTTAATTATGGGCCATACCCTAAAAAACTTACAATACTTCATCCATGCATTATAAAATGTTGTGTTGACACAACATCGAGATAAAGGTTCTTCTAGTCATGATAAAGTCAAGATCACATCACTACTAAAAAATGACATCCAAATCCCAAGTCCTCTAGCAAAGGGAAAGAGGCCCTTGTATAACCAACGCCTCAAGATACTAATTAGGTTACAATTAAGTAATTAAAAAATGTGATCCAAATACTTTATCATTTTGTTTTTAGTTTAAATACTTCTTAATCTACTAATCAACAATAACAATTCCCAACCAACTAGCCACAATAAATCCCACCCAATTAATAATAGCAAATCCTTCCCAACTAACAACTATTAATCCTTACCAATCAAAAATAATAAATCCTAACCAATTAGAAATGAGTCTTATCCAACCAACAAACTCCCACCAATCAACAAGAAATCTTATCAAACTAACAAATCCAAAAAAAAAATTCTCTTCAATATGGTGATTATTCCCACTAAATTAGCCAATAGGGTATTTATTCCCACTAAATCCAACTCTAATTTTCCCATTAATCCTAATACATTGTACTCATCTCAAAACACTCCAAATCATCAAGAGTGGTAGGAGATGAAGGATGATTTTTTAAGACTACAAATAGGGAACTAAAGTAAAAAAGTTCAAATTTGAGGAACTATGTCCTTATCTTTTAAACATGAGCATTTTACAAATCCCTTTCCCCACTCATTTTGAGGCACCAAAATTCAATAAGTATAAAGGGAAAGGGTATCAAAGATAACACATTAAATAATTATTCTTAGCATGCTAAAAGGTAGCTACATTTACTATTGTAATGCCCAACACAACTATGATAACATTGTGGGTAGGATCATAAATAATCATGTCACCACTATCAAGATCAATTCCCATCATATTCCAAACAACAATTAATGTGATAGAGTCACAATACAAGGAACTCATTCATCTCATCTTGTTAATACCATTCAAGCTAGAGAATGTGATGTTACTATATGACACCTAGAGGTTACTATTTGAAGCCCTTTTGGGCCTAAACCTAATCATCAAGTCCAAGGCTCTTCATCTTCTAGTTTTAAACTATCCATTTTGTCTACTGAGAAGCCATATGCCATTATTTAATAATTGAATAAAAATCTAAGAAAGATATCCATTTTAGACCTTTTGCATATATATAAAGTTCATACAGACATTTTTATAAGCTTCTTTAACAATCCAAAGTCCCCAATGACATTGACCCATCACAATTCAAAGCACTTGTAGGACACTTACTCTGGAGTTAGTATATAAATTTTGATCAAAGTGGCATATCACCATCAAGTCCATCACATAATAATCCCCTCTATATTGAGGTGATAATTTCTTGAAATAAGGTTAAAAATGTGCTCAAAGATAATGGCTAAAGTTTGACATTACCACACTCAAGTTGGTCAGGAACTTGGGATACTCACCAACATATTTTTAGGTCAAAAACATCATAATAAAATATTATGATAATGTAAAATGATAATCAATGGGTACCATTTACTTTCATATCATTATTGGGCCTATAATCCTAAACACCATTTATCATGTTATCAATCCATGGATCCATGATTTGCATATAGTCCCATCAACCTACATTAGTGTATTAAATTCCCCTAATCTGGTATGGAGGTTACAATTCTAAGAGATCTACAACTGTACCAATATTGTTAAAAGTTAGAATCTAAGTATAGAAATGACAATTATTATCCTAACATAGAACATATACCCAAAAAGTATAAAAATGTGGTACTAGACTCTCTTATATCATCCTACATTGATCTTAATAACCTTACTTCCTTATCCAAAGGTCCACATCCCAAAATATCATCTCATTTCACAATCAAAGATAAAGGCTATGGAGAGTATGTGTACAATGGTTCTTTTCACATTGCTAAACTTCCCAAATCACCCAAATCCCATGGTATGTAGAAAATTATGTGGCACAAGAAAGCTATTTCTTATCAAGTGGGGCCTCTATATTTTGGTAAAAATGGTCTCTTAGATCATGAACATGTTAACAGTTCTCGGGACTCCTAGTTATAGAGTGATGGATTTACTTTATGCTATTAGAGTAACATATATATCATCCAAAATAAATTCATGTAACACATTAATTATAAAGTAAAAGGATTGGAGGCAATTAAATAAGGAATTATTGAGCCCGTACCCCCTAACAAAAAAAATAACATGAGGTGTTGGATACATCTCAACTAGGGGTGACCCATCAAATCTAAAAAGTGATGATACTATGACATCTAATGAAAATTATCTTTTTAATGACACATAATCATATTATATCATATAGAATGAGCTTTATGACACAATTTTTTTGACATTAATGCCATCTTTACCATCCACCTTGACCTTAAATATCATGAACTCATTGATTGAGACCAAAAATATTGCATACCATTGGAAATGTTTTAGAATGATGAGGCCATTTCAAAATTTATAAGATTAGAGATGGTTTCCTTCTTGGGGACCATAAATAATAATTCAAGATTAATTTAGACCCTACTATGTACTTTGGAGAGTAGGTGAATTTTCTTAGTGAAAAAAAAATAAAAAATCAAGAACTAATGTCCTCTAGTGAAAACCTCTATAAGGTGCTATTATATAGTGACAAAAGTAAGAAAAAAGACATATTTTGTGGTGAAAAACTCTTTAATATACCAATGAATGGGAAATTACACTCTCTTCACAAAGAAGCACAAAGTCCTGATAGCCCCAAAATCTTTAACTTTGGAGCAAATGCCAATCCTTTCTAGAAACAAACATTTGAGGATTTGACATAAGAATTTTTAAAAACATTCAAAATTGGCCTTTGCCTAAGATGAATGATTTATATTATTCCTTTATGGATGAGCTTGATGAGCCAATTGAGGTGTAATTAGAAGAAATATATCAACTTTATTCGATGTGCACAATATTAGAAGATGGTTCCACACTTCTTATGGAAGACACCATCAATTCAATGTTAGTACTAAATATAATACGTAAATTATCAAGTTTAGATCATCTCTTATAGAGGAAAATCATGAGTTTAGTTCATCATCTTATATTACATCTTGACACAAAGTTTATGAAATAAAATTTGCACAAAATGCATCCACATATAGCAGTATTGGTCAAAAAAGAAATTGAGAAACTTTTAGAAGTAGGTTTTATTAGGTCTATGATTATTTAGAATGAATATATAACATAGTCCCTATTAGTAAGAATCCAACTAATATTTTCCTTTGTAAATATTTCTGTGATATTAACCAAAATTATCCTAAATATGATTTCCCATTTCCAAATGTTGATATGATCATTGATTCTACAATAGGGTATGAAATGCTATCACTTATGGATGGGTTTTATAGATACAATAATATTAAAATAATAACTAAATATTAACACAAAAAAACATTCACCACTCCATGGGGGAGGTTTTGTCACCATGTCATGACATTTGGCTTGAAGAATGTTGGTGCTACTTATCAACCAATTATGACTATCATTTTCCATGACATGATGCATAACATCATGGAGGATTATTTAGATGAGATTTTGGGGAGATCCAAAACATATGTAGGACATCCATAAGCTTTGTGAATAATTTATAACTGGATTAGAGAGTACAAGGTACAACTCAATCCTTAAAAGTGTGTGTTTGGCATTACATCCAAAAAATTATTGGGCTTTATTATTTCTTAATGAGGTATCAAAGTAGATATGGCCAAGGTTAAGGCTATAAAATAAATGCCTCCCACATTGAATATAAAATATATTTATAATTTACAGGGAAGAATTTAGTCTATCCACAATTTTATTTCACAACTAGATGATCGTTTCCATTTCTTCACACACTTCTTGAAAAAGGGCACCATGTTTTAGTGCAATAAAAATTGTCAAGAAGAATTTGAAATTTTGAATAAATATTAGGATAATCTACCAATATTGGCCCCTCCAACACTAGGGAAGCCTTTATTTATTTAAATTTTGGAAACCTATCATGGATTGGGGGCACTTTTGGCCCAACATAATTATCAAGGAAATGAATGCATTGATTACTATCTAAGTAAAACACTGGTAACATATAAGCATAAATATTCACCCATTAAAAACTCTTGTTTAACAATAGTCTTCACATCTTAGAATTTGTGTTATTATATGCTTAATAATAAGATCATCCTTATTTCCAAGGTAGATCCATTAAAATATCTATTGTCAAAAGTAGCTTTGATAGGTCACATGGAAAAATGGGTTATGATACTAATAAAATTTGACATTGAATATGAAAATTAGAATGATATTAAGGGTCAGGTACTTGTTGATCAATTAGATGATGCTATATTATCATACATACAACCATTGAACATTGGTTTTCTATATGAGTCCATTTTGACCCTTGATGAATCAAGGTAGTGTAAACTAGACTTTGATGGTTCCTTCACATCCCGTAGATCAAACAAAAGTAACCTTTTCATCACACCAAAGGGGGATCTCATCCCTAAGGCATTTCACATTGGATTTTTAGGTACCAACAACATATCAAAATATGAGGCTCTCACTGTAGGACTTCACCTCACAATCTAATAGAACACATAACAATTAGTAATATATGAAGATTCTTAATTAATCATCAGTAAATTCATTTATTAATACCAAATAAAGGATGATTAATTCATTCTTTATAAAAATATGGTCGACAATTTTAAGAAATACTTTGAGCATATACAGTTTAAACAGATACTGGTGAGCTAATAACAAATTAGCATATACTATGGAAACTATTGGATCACTTTTATAACTATATTCTAATGTCCAAGAATATCAATTCCTAATTTAAAAATTCATCATGCCATCATACAACCATCCTAAATCAAAAATGGTATGTTAAATTATTGGTCATAGCTCACCTTAGTACCATGACATCTACACTTACATTCAAGACCATACCATTCCTAATGACTTATCCCATGCTAAAAAAAAATCATTTATCCATAATGACTACTATTATACCTTACTTGGTATCACACTCTATCATAGAGGTTATGATGGGATGATACTTCATTACTTAAATTTGGGATAAGTGAAATTAGCTATCAAAGATGTACACACCAATTTTTTTGGGGCCCATACTAATAGAATGGTCCTTGAGAATATCTTCAAGGTAATGGTCAATCTAAGGAATCAAATAAAACCATTATGAAAATCCTCAAAAATATTATTAATAACCTAGTTATGATTGGAATTTGAAACTATTTCCTACCTTATGGCCTTACCATACCAACATATATAACCCTATACGTGCCACACCATAATCCTTGGTATTTGGATTAGAAGCCATCCTCCCCATAGATATCAAGTTTCCTTCTCTATCAATTTCATTGAAACATCTTAGTGATGATGAAGACTATAAGGTATCTTAACTATAATAGTTGGAAATCTTTGATAAAAAATGACTAGTAACCTTAAATCATCTCAAAGCATATGAGAATCAATTATGCTAGATTTAAGAAAAATTTAACATATCCAAAGAGTTTGAAGTTGGTTATCTTGTACTAAAATAAAATTAGGAAAATATCCACACTAACTAATAAAAGAAGGGAAATTTTGAGCCTGACTGGTTGGGTCCATACATCATAACAACAAAGTATGTGTTTGATGCTTATTGACTAGCTATAAAACATGGCAAGAGCTAGATGAGACAATGAACATCATGCATCTCAAGATATTTTATGTTATTGGGCATAGTTCCACATCCTTTCACATACTTCTACCCATCCATCTCATTATCCCAACATCCTTTTACCATTTGACCTTGACGGCGATCTATGGTATACATGTTACAATAGCTTTGGCATGGTTTGAAGGTGACAATTTTATTACAATAGGACATCAAAAGGACACATAGATTTTTTAAATATCTTTTAGTCATTGAAGATATTATTTTAGTTATGTCCTCTTTCCACAATTTTATTTCCTTCTTTCATGTCTCGCACCTAGTTGGTTTCCATATCTTTTACATCCTGCATTGATGTCAGCATTTGATGCTAGAGTTTGGTTTCCTTTTGATAACGGTTATTTATATATATGTCTTAGTTTTCCCTTGTATTTTATTCCTCTTTTAGTTATAAATACATTTTTGGTTTCCCTTGTATATACTTAAAAATTCCAAAAATCTAAAAACATCAAATAATCAAATAATCCCTAAAAAATAGAATATCTCAAAATCTTAAAAATTTGAAAATATAAAAAATAATAATAGACATATAAATCCATAAAATATTTGTCCATTTTATCATCCTATCCAACTTTGGATTCCACTATTTGCTCTATTTGGGGAAAAATCATTAAGTTAACCTTCATCTCGCTCTTGTGCATTTGCACATATTATGATTTAATCCAAGAACGATTGATAAAAATTGAAAGCATAAAACCAAAAGAGTGTGGAAATAAACAAGAATACCTCAATAGAGAGAAAACCAAAATCAAGACAAGAAATTTGATAAGTGGGGAAAACTATCAAATGGTGGAAAAAACCCACAATCTAGTATTAAGAAGTTTATAACAATGAACTCTAAATAAAATAGCATGTAGGAGCTTAGGAAGAGAATGGCCTTAGGCCAATAGAGTATCAATGATGCAAGAAAAAGACTTAGAACAATAATAATGAGTTATGTGATAGTAGTCTAGAGGAATTAAAGAGGTGATCTCTTAATATATAGTTAAGAGAGATGAGGAGTTACATGTGCAAATTTAGGTGTGAGTGACATGTGCCCCTAATCCTCTTAAAAGTGAGGATGATGTATATTCCATGAGGGGGGAGAGGAGTTACATTCAAGTAACTTCAAAACTAACAAGTGGACTAGAGAGGTGAGTGAACCTCAAAAGGGTAGAATAAAATGCATTTATAAATACAATAAATGCACACATAACTAAGGTTTAGGATAAGTTTATAAACCTATAGAAAGGACACAAATTAAGGTTAATTCTTCAAGACTCCCTCTTAAGATTAAATTTAGGGTTTAAAAAATGGAGAAAACCATTTGAAAATAAGGAAGGGAGTTGAAGTTACAATGATCTCCCTTTTAATATAAACTTCCTTTAAGAGGAATTATGAAATATTTAGAAAGAGAGAATAATGGAAGGTGCTACCAAAAGTCACAAAGAAGAAAGTGTGATCACCAAGAATCTCAAAGAATCCTCTTTAGTCAATGTAGTTGACACACAATGGAAAAGCTACCAACAATAAAGACAAATGATCCACAAACCTACAAAACAAGGAAGCCAACACCAATCTTTCAAGTTAAGTAACCAAAATTCCAAAAGTACAAAAAAAAAAATGTAATAAAAGTAGATGTATAACTAGGCAAATTAAAACAAAGATAACTTCCATCATAAAGTGCACAAACATGAATGATAATAAGTTAGTCAAAAAAATCAAAGCATATATCTTATGAAATAAAAAACAAGGAATGCATACAAGATATGAGTTAATCAAAATGGAGACAAAGAAGATGTGTCACTTACAAAATATATTCTGCATGAAGCATTAAAAGAATTATTACAAGAAGACATATTAAGTTCTCTGAAAGATTTATGTTATTTAGGAATCCAAATAGTTTTACCCTTATAGGTAAAAGATTTAGTCATTTTATAATAATGTAAAGTATCATGCATGGATTTACCATATGATGTTTGTGCTTTCCATAATGTGCACAATTTTTAGCAGTTTTAATGAAAGAATGATAATTAAAATTAAAATAATCAAAATAAGTTATATTATAAGTCTTATGATGAGGAGGATAATAAGATTCTAAATTAGTATTTGAAGCAGGTGAATCATTAAAACTGCGACCTTTACAATTTGTATTAGGAGGCAAAATAGGTTTGAGTATACTAGTTGCACAGTTACCAAGTCCACCACTCGAGTAGCCCATTGTGTTCATGATTTTTAAGCTGGGGTTTGTAGGAGTTTTAGTGTATTTAAGATCATAAGTAGATCTATCATCAATAGAACTAACAACAATAACAAAAGACATAAATTTTACATTTAATGCATCAATAGAGTTTTGCTTAGTCATCATTGTCTTAGTAAAAAAGGTTTGAAGAGCATTAAAAGTGTCATTTTGACATGAAATTTCATGTTTGAGAGTAAGAATCTCATTAGTTTGAAAATAAATTATGTTCAAAAATTGCTTGAATGCTTAAAAAATGGCTAAATTAAATGCCATTATATGTGAATACACAAGTTTTAAGCTCACCAAAAAAACCAACAATGCTTAAAATAAAACTTGAGTGTAATTACAAAGTGAGATCAATTTATTACAATTTAAATAAATTAACTTATAGAAAAAAGGCCATACCAAAACACTACAAAAATGTTAAAAATAATTACTTTAAACAATGTTAATGCCACTAATAAAAACTTTATCCAAAAAATAAAGTTGAAAACCAACTTTAACATAAGTTAAGTTTTTTAATTTTTTTTAAAAAAAAGATTGGAAGTATGTATTTATTGTTTTGGTTTGAAATTGAGAAAAAAGATGAGATTTAAGCTTTGTTATCATGCATATTTAAGTTAAAACATTTCCTAAAAAAAATAATAGACAAATATTTAAAGTGTGCTTTAAAAAAGGAAATTATAAGCCATGATTATATATGTCAAAAAATGAATTTTGGTCAAAAACAACTTGAATTCCATGTGGGAAGAGGTTATTGTGAAAAATATTAAAAACTGACTTTTGAATGTTTTAGTTTAAAATAAACAAAACCAAGATAAAATTGACTTAAAAAAGATTAGAGCTTAATGCTCAGTAATAAATGTGATGAAAGAGAGTTTAAATTGTGCAAACATGAGATTTGATTGGAGATTAAATACATTTAAAAAAAAGGTAAACTCAATGCCACTTTTCTAGATAGAAATCAATCTGAACTTGATTATGAAAAAAGGCAAAATGCCACTTTAAAGTAATGATTCAAATTTATTCAAATTTATGTAGTTCACCTTTATGTGTTTCAAATTTAAAGGATGTTTAATGCAATTCCATGTATAAAACTCAAAGCCAAAGATACAGTGACATTAAATCATTTAATGTAAAAAAGAAGATTGTGAAATGTTATACATATAGAAATCATATTTAATAAATTTTAAAAAATTAAATAAGTAGAATGATGTCATGAACAAGCAAAATCCCAAACAAAATATGATACAGTAAAGACTAGACCAGGAAATAAATATGGTACAACCAGTAAAGGAAAGAAGTTGAGTGCAAAACCATCTAATAAGAACTTAAAGAGAATAGAAATCACTAAAGGATAAAACATATAACACTAAATTTGAGAGAAAATAGTGAGGCAAAAAGTGTTATAGGAATGTTACAATGATTCCATTCTCAATAAAATGCAGCCAAAAAAAAGATAATGAAAAATGATGTAGAATATGGTGTAAAGAGCCCAAAATAGTAAATTCCAAACGAAGAACTAGAGCTAAAACTAAAGAAAAATAGTAGTTATAGCTAGATAAAAAGTTGGAATGGCACAAGGGGATCTAAAAACTAGATGCAAAATAAAATTTATGATAGAGGTATAAAATAAACAATACCATGATAACAAAGATCTAGTTGCTAATAAATCAAACCAAATAATAGAGGGGAAAATCTTATACCTCCAACAAAAAAAAACCAGAATTTCTATCAAATGAATATACTTGAAGGAAATAAAATCCAATATAAAATTAGATTAATGTTGAATTACATAGTGCTTGATCAAAAGCATAATGGATGAAGAACCCAAAAAAAGTGACAAAATACTACTTGTGAGTAACCTGTAAATCAAGGTTAGAATGCAAAAAACTCAAGAAAGTTAAAAAAGCTCTTTTTTAACCTTTGAATCTACACAAAAACTCAAGAATCAATGTTAGGCACCTTAGAGATCTGATACCATATTAGGATTTAATCCAAGAATAATTGATAAACATTGAAAGTATAAAACCAAAAGAGTGAAAAAATAAACAAGATTACCTTAATAAAGAACAAACCAAAAATGAGACAAGAGATTTGATAAGTGGGGAAAACCATCAAATAGTAAAAAAAACCCATAATCTCATATTAATAAGCTTACAATAATGAACTCCAAGTACAACAACATGTAGGATATTAGGATAAGAATGGCCTTATGACAAGAGAGCATCAGTGATGCAAGATCAAGACTTATAACAACAAGAATGAGTTGTATGATATTAGTATAGAGGAATGAGAGAGGTGAGCTCTTAATATAGAGCTAAGAGAGAAGAAGAGTTACATGTGCCAGATTAGCCATGAGTGACATGTGTCCCTAATATTCTTACCAGTGGGGAGAATGTGTGTGTCATGTGGGGGGAGAGGAGTTACATGTAAGTAACTCCAAAACCAACAAGTGGACTAGAGAGGTGAGTGACACCTCAAAAGGGTAGAATAGAATACATTTACAAATATAATAAATGCACACATAATTAAGACTTAACATAAGCCTATAAACCTATAGAAAGGACACAAATTAAGATTAATTCTTTAATATCACACTTTCTAGGGGGGATGTAATTTATCTACTCATAATCATCTTAAATAATATCATCAATTTCCCTTTCTCCCTTCTTATAAGAAAAGTCCACACAAACTATTTAGGTAGTGCTCAATTACATGAGGTATCTTAGGTTAGCTCGGCTATAACTATTTTCATCTTCTCATTTCCCTTATTTCTATCCCAACCTTCATCTTCTTTAGTAACTTTGACTCACCTACACTTGTTAAGACTTAAAGACAAATCACATTTGAGGTTTCTTAACCAAATATACATAATAATGCATTTTTTTATTTATTGATGTTGTGTATGTGTGAATGTTTGTTTGGTTGTTTTTCTATTTCTTGTTTAGTGTTTGAGTCTTGGCTTAATGCATATGTGTCAAAAAATATTGTCATGAAATTTTATACCATGATGTGTAATGTTGCATGATTTCATTTGAGATAGCCCGTACATAATTGGAAAAATATGATATGATGATTTATTTTATAAATATGGTGCATCATGTCAATTAAAAAATTAAAAATAAAGTTATAAAGTGTATATATAAATGCATTAAAATGACACATCCCCTTGCTTCATTTATCATCATAATGGCTAAGTGTGCTAGCATATTAAATCAAAATGATGACATGTTTTCATAAAACATCAATCATCACAAAGGCTATATATGCTAACATGATCACACCATAAAAATGAGCATATAAGAGATAGTTAATTGTCAAAACATTAATATTCTACATCATGCCCATAATAAACCAAATCCCATCATAACATGAATAGTTGATGAAAAATACATCAAACTCACATCAATATCTACATATATCAAGCATGAATTAATCAAATAACACAACACATATATCAACATAAATACCTCAAAATGAGCATCATATAAATCATATATATCACATGTCCATTTATCAAAAGTCTATTTATACATCATACATACATGTACATCTCAAAATTATGGGACTATAATCCACACACAACCTCAACTCTCACTATGTCCCTTGGGAGGTGGAATCCTATGAGGTGATCTAGGCTTAGGGATGCCCTGATGTAAACTCTACCTTGTGTTGTGTAGTGGTGTCATCTATGGTGGTCCCATCAATATTGTTTATAAATCTAACTATCCTAATGATATTTTTGAGCAATATGTATGGTATGTCCTATAATATCAGCTAGATCTTTGGCTCATATACTCCTCAAATGAGGGTGCCCTATGACTTTGTAGCATCTTACTCATATATAACCATCTATAATATCCTAACTCATCCTTTGCTCACATGTTATCTAATAAATCCCTGATAAAACCCTACTATATAATTATCTATCAAGAAACATTTCACTCTACATGAGGTGTATGGGTATATGTGTGCATTGTATCCTAATCTATTGTCAATGTGGACACCTCTGTATCTCTTGCTATTGGTTGTACCTAAATTTTAGTCATCTGAGAAACATGTGCCTTTCATGTCCTAATCTCTGTGTCTCTAGATGTGATCTATTCTTGTATTTTAAAATTCTCCCCCTTATCCCCTTCTAAGTAGTACTATAATGTGGCCACTAATAACACTAAACCTGATATCTCAGATACCCTGGCTATAATCTCTAACTATAGTCTATCAATCATAGCTTGGTCCTTAGCTAACCTAGTAGGTGTGGATGGCCCAGCCCAATCATCAATCCCCACTCTTATCTTTATTGTGTTAAATATAGGAAATAAGTCACAAATAATAGTTTCATGATTTATATGAACTATCATTTATTGGGGTACCAATCTTGCATACTCTTGAGAGTCTGGGATTAGAATCACATGTGGTCTCCCTAGTCCATATCCTTCAGCAAACAACTCCATTACCATAAGATGTTGGAATCAAGCCTGTCCTCCACACCCATCTCCATCCTCCACCCCATTAATATCTCTATAGACTCGTAAAAATATCCTATGTGCATCTCTCTACCTCTGACATTGAGGATAGGGTTGTGTTACTTCTTGAACTTGCTCTTTGAGAGTCCACACTATTATCAACTATGGTCTGGTAAATCTAATAGGTCTTTGTTGTTCCCACCATGTCATATAAGCATTTATGACCCATAAATATGAAAATAATCCTCTATATGGCTAAACAAGTGCTTGTACCATCACCCATCTGGTAATCTCCTTTGTTCTAGGCACTAACAGACCCCACTCACTAGTCTCCTAGAAATATGTGAGAAATAGTGAGGCCCATCTGACACATTGTGTTGAAATTTGAACACATTTTATAATTTATTTATCTAATATATCTCTACTATGAACTCATGATATACCATGATATAAAAAATAATGATCATATACCATGTATAATTAACATCCTCTATCCACCTAAACTATTTCTACAAATAGGGTCTCCAAATCAACTCTCACTTAGTTATCTCATCGATAACATAATGCTGAAAACTAAGGTCTCATAGATGCCCTTGTTAGCATCCTATGATAATCACCAAACCATATGCTAAAGGATCATATTATGACCTATGTTTCCTTTGTCTAAATCTTTGGTTGATATCCATGTGCTCCCATGACCATATCTAAATAAAAGTGGATGCCCTGATACTCTTATCAACCCAATATGCAACCATTTTCCGATTTTTTATAACTATGTAATCATTATGGGGCACCAAACAATTATAGTTATGTCTTTATACATATATTTGATAAATCCTTTGAGATCCTTGTGGAAAAATTAAACACTCTAATTAGGTATAAAAATTCCACTAACAATCTCCATAAGGATAAATGGATTCCTATAAATCACTATCTATGCCATTAGTGTATTTATGTCGACTATCCCATCCCTCAAAATAACTACATTCATCTTAATCAAAGTCTTCAACATAGCTACTCATCCACGCACTTACTAGTGCAAGGCTTGAGCATGAATGGGGATATGCAAGATCCTCTAGACATCTTTTAATTTCACAATAACCTCCCTTATTGTATCTATAAGGTACTCATCTTTGAATGCCATCGCTTAGCCAAAATAGTGAGTAGTGCTTGATCTACTCAGATCATAAGCATCTGAGCCACATGGAAGAGTCCCATAGCCTCTTTTAAGCCCATGAACTCATATATCCATATATGTGGTCCACTTAGGATGTGTGAATAGTGCTATTGTGTTGTGATGATATACACATGCTCTTGAAATCAAGACATGTTAGCAAACTTAGTCATTTGCTATCATCTTCAATAACCTAAGCATCCTATGATCATATTCTCATCACAAATATTAGTCTAATCATCTAAAGTAACTAAAATCAAACTTAAAATCAAAAAATATATTAACAAAACCCATCTAAGTCATAATATTTGGATATTTCACCACTACATATAGAAATTTCACTATTATATAGGTGATTTCAATAGTATATCATTTGTCTATCATTTTCTCTAGTCCAACCATGTTTCTATCATTTCAAGGATGTTTATATTATTAGATAGAACATTATCACTATTTTGGTGAATTTAGCATGTATATTTAACTTCATCATTTAGGAGATATCAACACATATTAGGTTATTTCACCATTTAGTCCTTTGATTTCACCATTTTTAATAATTTCCCTAAACTTTTCAAAGTTTGGCCGTATTCAACCATGAAGAAAATTTTATTCATGGTGAAATAAACACACATGTTATTGTGACCTATCATTGATGTTATTGAATGATAAAATTTTCAAAATTTCATGTCACTAGCCTATGGTTCACTCCCTATTGGTCATTGATACTTTTGTGCATGCTCTCCAGGGTGTCTATACACTAGAATACAAGCCATTATAGCTAAAGGTATTACACAAAAATACAAAGTTTAGAAATTCAAAGGGAGGAGGATGAAAATTAACTATTTTCACCCCTAAAGGCTTCATTTATAGCCCAAATTTCAAAAATTTACCACCTAATGCATCCATTTTTCTTCTGAGAGGCCTATTTTTAGCTCTTTTCACCTATTTTCTTCTTGTTTTCATCTATTTTATCCATTTATCAACCTCTTCCACCATGTTTTATCCCATTTCCTTCTTAATGAGGGCCTATCCATACAATTTTTATTTTCCATTTTATCCCTTGAGGGGGCATCCTAACCACATCATTTTCATGATGGGAAACCTTATGAGCCCATTTTTAGTGGTCATTTTTAAGAATCACCAATGTGATCACATCATTATTCAATCATTATCATGTCACTTGGGGCATCCTTTCATTCCTATATTTTTAGTTTTCATATTATTTGAAAATTAATTACTTCGATAATGTCTCGCAATTCCCTTTCAAAGAGGGCAAAACTTTAGACACTTCATTTCTTCCAGTTTTGTGTCATCACTTATCATTGAAAAAATTTCCTAGTTCAATGAGAAATTAAATACAAAATATTTCAATCACCCAAATTCATCCTAGATAACTATAAATTTTATCCTAAATCATGATAACATATTGCATAACAACATTAAAATTAATGACAACATTATGAGTCAATTGGATGCTTTATTAATGTTACATGGGTTCAATTAAATTGAACTATCATTCAAGAGGTAACATCACAAAAGTGACCACATCATTCCTAATTACATTTAATTATCAAATTGACTTGATTAGCTAATTAATATATTCCTAATAGGAAAAACCATATAATTTTTTTATATTTATATTTTCATAAATCAAAAATCATAATCTCTCACATCATCCACCCACTAGAAATTAAAAAGACTAAACTTTCACCCTTTTCCAATGCAAATTTAATTCAAAAGGGAAGGTGTGCAAGAAAGGTAAAAGAAAATTCCCTATGAAAATCACACTAAATCCCAAGCAAAGGGCTTATCTTACACATAGCATTTCATAATATTAAATTCTCATCTTCCATTGTAAGACTGATTCTCCACCCTTGATCTCCATCCAATATCAATGATCACAATTGATCTTAAAAATCTATAAATGGAAGGGCCACCTTCCATTCTCCATAAACTTTTAAGTGATAATGAAGTGCTACTAAATCTTCATATAAATCTTTAATTATCATCATAGTCCATTATCAGAATCATTAATTATGTAAGGGAAGGTTGTTATTCCCTTAACCTATGGTGTGTCTAGGGATATGTATGACTAATTTTTGACATACATAACTTAATATTATCTTGTCACATCTCTCTATATTTTTAGTAAGGACAACCTATGGAATAACCATGGGTAAGTAGAGTATATATATGAGGTAGTGGTTAGTATTTGATGATCTTATTACATATTCTACTCTTAATTCATTGTTATGGAGGTTTCCCCCTCGAAGTGGCTCTTTTATATTTATCAACCATTCTACTCTTCTACCAATTATTATTGTGGATCTACATATTTTGATTTTATTTAAGTGATATAATAGTATATTTATATGAACATCTAAGTAATTTCATTAAAATTAGTATTAGAACTTTGTTCTGGGTAAGTTTATATGATGTTTTTTTTGGATCTAATGTTGTGGGTCTCATATGAGTGGAAGGATAGAAAAAACATAACTTGCAACCTAGGAAGAATTTAATTTTTCCATCACTATAGTATTATTCAAAGATATTTTTTGAAAAAAAATAGTAAAAAAATGAGTCCATAAAATTTTTCACTTTTGTGTAAATTACTAGTCATTAAATTTGTCTCAATAAGATAATCATAGTAGTATAATCTATAGATACACTTTTTAGGCCAAAATGTTTCACCTTTTTACAATTAGTAGTAGTTGGATTCATCATGATGAGATGATCATGATGGTATAATTTGTCGATACACTTTTTTTAGGGCTAAAAATCTTAATCCCAGGGTTTATGCACAGTTGGTCCTAACATTGGCAGACATGAGAAAGGGAAATAAACTCCAAAAACTCCTCAGAAGCATGGCATGGAATTTGGAAATTTTTATCTATTTGTTTTTGAGGTACTTCACCAACTTCAATCAGATTTACAAAGCATGGTGTGGAAAGAAGATATCAATGTGATCAAAGCAAAAATCCCTAGGGTAAGAGGGGACTTGAATGTTTTAAAGGATATATTAACACTTATAATTGGGTAATTTTACAATCTTATAACTCAGCCTTTGAAAATTAATCCTCCACCATTGTAGTTCAGTTTTCCCCATTTAAACAATCACACCTCGAATCCTAGTCTTAAGTAGTTGTTTCTAAAAGTGGACTTGCACAAGTTTGTTGGTAAGGATCTACTCACTTAGATCAATCAAATCAATTTTTTTTATTTACAATAGAATCCATGTGCACAAGAGGTGGTCATGGCCTCTCTGTATCTGGAACTCGAGTAGTTCATTTGATATAGATGGTTGTGTGATCAAAATAAAAATAAGGTCATTTAGTTTCCTTGGTCTATAATTTTTTAGGACCTGTAGCTCCACTATCAAAATAATGTCTTAGAAAAGTACTTTAGTTAGCTAGCCAAACTATGTCAAATAGGGACTATGAAGGATTATATTTATAAATTATATAATTACGTGTGAATGACATCATATAAGAATAGTTAACTAAATTTTTCTTCAATGGCCTCAAAGATAACATCAAAATGGAGGTTCACATGTTTAGTCTCAATTTAGTATCTAAAGCCATACCAATGGTATGCATGGTAGAGTAAAAATATATATTCAAACTAATACCTTTCATTGATGTTCATGAACACAATTTCCTAACCCCATCATTTCCTGAACCTACAAGATTGACCCCTCAAAAAATTGAAGATAAGCATGTAAAAGGTTTATGTTTTGGATATGATATAAAATGGAGCAAAGGACATAAATGTGCTGAAAAGAAATCATTTTACATTGAAGGCACCATTGAGGATGAAAAAGATGATGAGGCCTTAAGTGTAGGTCTAGAAAGAACATGAGGATGAATCTAAATATTCCCAACCTATTTTTTCATGTCATGAACTTTCAAGTATTAGTAATCCTCAAAATATTAAGGTGGTGGGCTTTCTCAAGAAACAAAAGGTGAATGTATTGATTGACTTTAGGAGTACACACAACTTCATCAACAATAAGTTGGATACTCATTTTAACTATTTAATTTACCCAACTCCATAATTTTAGGGCATGATTGCATATGGGGGTCTAGTAAACTATTCTAGAAAATTCCATAGTATTAATCTTATGATGGGATACTAGCTGTTAGATTATCCTATGTTTGTTATTCCCTTGGGTGGGGCTGCAATTACTTTGGGAGTGCAATGGATCACCACTGTGGGAATAATTAAGATTAATTTCCAAGAAATATTCATGTGATTTCATCAAAAGGCCAAACATTTAAACTATGTGGTTTATAGGATAAATATCCATAATTAGTTAGTTTTAACTAGATGATAAATATGTTTAGAAAATGTGTTAAAGGATTTTTTACGTGATTATTTTCCATATAATTTCAACCAACCAAAGAGTTTACCCATCTTGATTTATGACTAGTGTTAGATGATCATTATGTTGTTTTTTGTGCCATGCCAAAATGACTTCCATTAGTAGCATTCTTGATCATGCCATCAGACTACTTATAGGTAGTACACAACCCAACATCAGACCCTAAAGGTACCCCTATGCCCAGAAGAGTGAAATTGAAAATATGGTATAGGAGATGCTGGAGGAAATAATCATCAAACATAACCAAAATAAATATTGATCTGTAGTAGTCATGGTGCATAATAAGGATGACACTTAGAGGATGTGCCTAGACTACAAAGAACTAAACAAGTACACCATTAAAGATACGTTTCCTATTCTAGTAATTGATGATTCAATATATGAATTGCATAGCATTTCTTTTTTTACCAAATTAGATATTTGCTCTAGGTATCATCATATTTGAATCTACAAAAATAACATACCTAAAATAACTTTTTGAACTCATGAAGGTCATTATGAGTTTATGGTCATGCATTTTGGTATCACAAATGCACCATCTACATTTTAGAGTTTAATGAAGACTATTTTTAGGTCATTTTTTAGAAATTTTGTGTTGGTATTTTTTGATGACATCCTCTTTTACAACAAAAATTGGGAAGACCTTTTGAAGCATGTGAAACATGTACTTTTGGTTTTGGAACAACATTGAATTTATGCCAAAACTTCCAGGTGTGTTTTTTACATTAGATAGGTGGAGTACTTGGGTCATATTATTTCACATTAATGCATGAAATTTGATCCTAAAAATATTGAAGTAATGATGGAGTGGAAAGTGCATAGGACTGTAAAGAACCTTCAAGGGTTTCTAGGGATAGTATGATCCTTACATACCACATCAACCTATTATGAAGCATCTTGACCAAGAGAGAGATTGACGCTCATTGGATTCATCTTCAAAGGTAAATATTCCTAACTTTATTCCTCCTTTGTAAGAGTAGATATATATGCATTTACACTTTTCTTCCATGTATTAGGTTTGTCAAACATTATGGCAACTTCACATCCCCACTCACATATTTGTTAACTGAAATAGATACCAAGGCATTTGAATATCTAAAAATGACTTTGTGCACCATTCCAATTTTGGCTACTCCAAAATTTTATAAAAATTTTATTATTGAATGTGATGCATCAGAACATGACATGGGGGTTGTACTCATGCAAGAAGGTAGACCATTTTAATTTGAGAGTCACCAACTGAAGGAAAAAAATAGGGTCAATCCAATCTATCAAAAAGAGATGATGGCTATTTTACATTCAATCAAACAATGGAGATCTTACTTGATTCATCAACACTTTCAAGTAAAGACTGATCATGATAACCTCAAATATTTTTTGTAACAATGATTATAATTATAAGAAAGTTATAAATGGGTGACTAAAATGTTAGGTTATGGTTTTGAAATATTATATAAGAAATGAAAAGATAATGTGTTGGTATATGCACTATGTAGGTGGGATGAATTAGTTGAGGCATTATTATGCACAATGACCATTTAGTAGGCATATTGGCTAGAGGAACCAAGATAAAAATAAGAGAATGACAAGATACCTAGGATTTGACTTAGAATCTTTAGCTTGGTTCTGGGTGGTCTAAAAAATTTGCATGGAAGGGAATACCTTATGGTATAAATATTAATTATACCTCTATAAACATTCTTTCATCAAACATAAAATCCTTCAAAAACTTCATGTATCTTCAATAAGAGGTCATTCAAGATTTTTATAAACATATTATAAAATCAAGCAAGATTTATTTTCAAAATGACTCAAGGGGGATTTACAAAAATATGTGGTTGAATGCATGGTATGTCAGAAAAACAAAGGTTATAACATTAAAACCCTAAGTCTTTTACAACTTTTATCTATCCCTAGCTAGAGGTGGGAGGAGGTTTCCATGGATTTCATTACTGAGTTACTACAATATGAGGGTAAAAATGTTATATTTTAATTATGGATCAACTCACCAAATATGATCATTTTTGTTCCTTATCAAAACTATTTGTCACCAGTATAGTAGCTTCTACTTTTCTCAATATAGTTTAGAAATGGCATGGTACTCAAGATTATTGTAAGTAATTAAGAAATCATATTTAATAGTAATTTTTGGACTGAATTATTTTCATGTTTAGGAACCTATTTGGATCATAACTCATCCTATCATCCTTATTCTAATGGAAAAACAAAGGTATTAAAAAAATGTCTAGAAGGGTATCTTCATTATTTTATTTCTAACAAACAAGATAAATGGGTTCATTGGCTACCACTTGTCAAATGGTGGTATAACATTTCTTTTCACACTTTTTAAAAAATGTCTCCATTTTTGGAATTATATATGTATCACACACCATATATAAATTCATCATTAAATTTTAATCTTGAGGTTATAGCTATTGAACAACACATTCACCATCAATATGACGTACTTGCTAGTTTGTGAGAGAATTTAGAAATGACATAAAATAGAATGAAACAAAAAGTAGATCAATGCCATAGTGAGATTTTTTTTGACATAAGTGATTAGGTGTTAATGAGTTTGAATCCATATAATAAGATATCTCTAAAGAAACAAAAAAATGATAAAAAAACTATCCCCTAAATATTATGCCATAATTTAACTTTTTAGGGTTATGGAGTTTAATCCCTAGGTTGATAAAAGGGGTCGAGTATAAGAAATTAGGTACCAAATAAGTAATAAATATAAATACTAATTTAAAATATAATTTACCTAGTTTAAACTTTCAAAAAGCAATAATAAATGATGCAAACAAGTACTTAGCTAGAAAATAACTAAGATGGAAGATTTGGGGGCTATAAAATAGGATAGGAGCTAATATGAGTGTCATGGATAGGATCCAAGTATCATAACCCTTAATATATAGTAGTGCCAATGGTACTAGTTTCCTACTTTGGATATAATCTCCTCTTTCTAAATTATTTATAGGTTTTGTAGATCAAGTCCCATTCTAGCTCTAGTCCAACTTTTAAGTTTGTTTGATAAATAATTTTTTTGATAGCTCTATTTTACTCTAAAAAATCTAGGTTTGCATGTTTTCAAGGGATTGAATAAACACCATGATAAAAAGGGGTTAGTGGGTCTGATGTGTTTGATGTGTGATCCACACCCCTATGTGGTCATGATGCTTACATACCAATAATATGAGGAGAAATCAAGACAGATGTAGTTCTCTCACCTAAGTACTTGGTGCAAGTGTAAGTGAATGCTAGTATGAGTATCAAATTGAGTGTTTTGAGTGTGATTGAGATTTTAAACTTGAGTAATATGATAATAGGAATGTTGTATATGGATATATTCAAAATTAGGGTAGAATAGGGATTAATAACCTTGATTGTGCATAACTTGTTTTGAGCTTATTTGTGTGTATTTGTATCTAACTTCCATTTAGTGAATAAAGGGATAAAATTCATTTATATATACTATTCTAGTGCTTTTAAAAGTCTTAAAATAGGTTGAGGATGACCCTAGGTGGTTGTTGATTTGAAAAGATATCCATTAGTGATAAAAGGTAGGAAAAAGATAATATCACCCAAACTAGGACATTTGCACCATTAGCTCTACTATCCAAGTTATGGTGATAGTGTCTAGCTGGTATAACGTAAGGCACTAGGAGCTAGGATGATAAAATGAGGGTTTAAGACTACTTTAGGGATTTTATTTTCCTGTACAAAGGTTGGATAAGTGTCTAAATAGACCCTAAGATAATTTGGGGCTAAGATGTGGATAAGTAGTCTCAAGTAACACTCTTAGCACTCAAGTGACAATTTTAGATGACTACATTCCTGCCCTCCCCCCCCCTCCCCCACCTTGATTATATAAATGAAACAAAGTGAAAATACTATGATAAAGGAAAAGAAATGTATTTTGACTTACCTAAGAGACAAAGCCTATGAATTTGTGTTTGAGTGTGTGAAGCATGATCCATTGCATGCCTTATAAATGAAACATGCATAGATTAGTACTCACTTAAGAGATATCAAAAGTAAAATATAAAATTGAGTAAAGAGATAAAAGAGCAAAACAGAACAAATACACCTCACTGGGTACATGAATCAATGCATAAACCTAGTGAAAACTTGTGTGTACATGTAGCTAGTGATCAATTAGTGAATAACTTGGAATAAAAATGAATGGCTTGCTTAATTACCATGTGTGGGTGGCTCAAAAACACAATATGTCCATTAATCCATCATTTCCCACCCCTATTCAACATATCATAACCTATGAATAACTTGGATCAGACTGATGGTGTGTTTAACACTCTCATATAGGTGGATTAATAACTCAAGTAGACTATGAATCCATCATTACCTACTCATGTGTAATATATGCATTTGAAAATAAAACTATGTGATGTAATTGAAACTATGTAAGATGGATCTAGGCCACATAGAAACTCTAAAATGTAAAAATGGATCTGGGCCACTCGAGAATGCCAACCGCTACATATAGAGTAAACATCAAATCTAGATTATGATGGTGTCTAAATTTTTCTAGTGTAAATGGTGTTTAGATTAATAACATAGAGAATAAAATGAATTTTACCATTCCATTTGATCAAATATATAAAAAATGAGCATATGGAAATAATGTGCTACACACATGCCCCCAAATCTAATATATGTACATATGGATTCTGGATTGAGTTGTAATTATATGTATTTGAGTATATGAAATGGAAATGAGAATGATCATGATGTGCATGATTCCCCAATATAAACAAATTGGTATGAATTTGTGTTAAATTTAGAAAAAAATAGTAATTTGTAATTGAACCAATGCAAACTTGGATGGTACATGATGTACTTTTTTAGCCATTCTAAAATTTCTCAAAACTAAGGTTACTAGATAGTAGTGCCATATCTATATAATAGTGTCCCACTTTAAGTACTAATGTCCAATTTTACTAATTTATATGCAACTAAATTTGGTCTTTATGTTACTATTTCCCATTATGTTTTTCTAAAACTAATTTTTGTATTCTATGTCTATGTGTTGAAAATTGTACTCTGATTGCATTCAGATAGCCTAATCTCTGTGACAAACCTCTATGAATTTCCCCTCTTTGAGGGGAGTTTTTGAACCTGGGAAATAACTATCCTCAAAATATAAATCTCTTTAAGATATGTGCTAGTCAGAGCATATATGATATATACACAATAAATCAATATAATGTGCATACATGACATTAGAATGTAAGATAATCTGAGCATAAGTTTGTAATATATGCTATATGTTAGATATAACATTCAAAAGGATATCAAGATAGATACAATAATGTAATCATGTATATGAATAAAAAATTTGAGTAATAAATAGAGTAACTACCTAGGGGATTGGGCACAATGTCCATCATGGCACCTAAGGAGGAAGGGAAGATGCATGAGGTCCTTCATGGCATATAAAACTAGAGTATGTAACAAGCAAGAGACAAGTGTCATGGCCATAGTTCATACATGAAAACATACTTAAAAAACACATGAGGCATGTAAAGTAGGCCAAGGGGCTACAATATAAGGGATATGGACACAAGTCACTAAATTTGGGAAAGTAATAAAGATAAAAACATGTTCAAATGTCCACATACACAAAGATCAAGCAAGTTGTCTTAGATCCACATGGAAAGACATGTTCAAATATATGATTACACATTTAGGAAGGCACATAAAGACATGGGCACATGTCCAAAGTATACATATAGAGAAAAAAAAATGGCATAGATCTGTAGAGCAATGTCATATTCAGATGCCCTCGAATAGATCTAAAATCGTAGAGACACAATCAAGTCTAAACTACTAAAGATAGAAATTAAAGTATGCATGAACATGTGGTATAAATATATTTAAGATAAAGTATGTACATAAACTAAGTCTATAATAGTAGTAGTCAGTAATAAATCTAAGTAGTGTAGGATGATCAATATTAATATATAACAAAACTAAATTTGTGATGTAGAGTTTATAAATATGTAACATGGTAATTAAAATTGTGTATATGATACCCTTAAATAGGTGAATGTATCAAATTAAGAATCCAAGTATCTATGTAAATTCCCCCAATGGGTAGATAGTAGTAAATATATATCTGTTTAGTGGACCTAGGTCTTATAAGTAACTGTAAACACTCAAAAAAAAAAGTGAAGCATGTATGTGTGGTAAAATTTAATATACTAAGATAGATAGAATATGTAGTGCCTAGAAAGTATACAAAATGTAAACATGGAAATGTATACAATATATAATTTGTATTTTATGAGCAAATATTTAAATGTTTTTGTGTTTTTTAACATGTTATATTGTTTTTGTATTTTCTAGATATAAACTATGTACAAGCAATATGAAAAAGAGACTATGTATAAGTAATCTAAGAAAATGAAAGATATGTATGAGTAAGGAGAGATAATACTAACCAATGAGTCTTGTGAGAGACCCACTCTCAATAGATCCTATGTCAAAAATAGGAATGGTGACCTCTCATGTAGTGTGATTGATATGGTGTAGTTTAATTGAGCCATAGTGTGAATATGAGTATTATTCATTATTGGTATATTGGAAATCATAATAGCCTAGATTATTCCACTCATAATTATCATCTTGATTTTAAACCAATGAAACTCTATTATTGACTTTTATTATATCAAGATGTGTATATGGAATTGCCTTATACTATGGAATTAACCTTTCTAAATTATGCTTTGAAATTTTTTCTATGATTGTGCCCTTTGAAACTATGCCTATTGTGGGCATATCTTGCTTTTGTGTCTCTTATTAGGAAGAAAATGTATCCTCTCTAAAATCTATAAGAATTTCACTCACATGTGAAAAGGATATGCAACCTTTCTTTTTGTCAAATGTTGCTCCTATTATTGTTAACCATGAACTTCCAAAGACAACATTATAAGCAATTGAACTTGTAATAACATGTAAAATGAGAGAACATTCCTTTGATGCATATGAAACTTTTAATTGAAGTTACCCAAATCATTTGATAGAATCATGTGTTGTATGTAGATGTGTATAATCCTTTTTAAGAGAGATAATACATGATAGTGAACAAAAATTGATTGGTTGATAATCCATGATCTTGACATCTGTGCATTGATTTTCATCTATATAAGTTGTGATAGTGAAAGAATTTTGATATGAGGTAGGGATTATAGTTTCCCCCTTTAAATTGAACTTTGAATATGTAATTTTTGTATGAATATCTTGTTTTAAATATTCTATTTTTATAAACCCTCTTTTGAGAATGGTTGTTTGCTTATCCTGATTCTGAGTGTGCAACTTAAGTTCTTGATCTTTTTGTAACATTACCTTTGTATCTATATTTTTTTCCTTGATAAATTATATCTATGAATGATTTTATTTAGTATATTCTATAGATCCAAAACCTTGTTGACCAACATTATAAACTACTATAACAAGAGTAGTGATGCATTGGGCGTGTTTTCCCAACCCTTGACCTTGATAATCAAACTATTGTAGATATTTTTGAATAAACCCATACTAATTTGAAAATTGAGCCTCATCTTGGAGAGGTAGATTTGCATATTTTACTTGCTTTACCTATGCTTAATATATTATTTCTTACTTTGATTGTGATTTGTGAACCTTTTATTATTCTGAGTTAAGCTTTGATAACCACTTTTGTATTATTTTTGAATTAGACCATTTTTGAATATGGTCATGTATCACTAGGGATTGCTTAACTAATTTATCTTTTTTAGGGTCCCCATTAGCAATTATTTCTTGTATATTCTTTTTCAATGATAAACATGAATTTGTGTGATGACCATGCATTCTATGATATGAAAAAGAATATCTATATATCCTCACTAGATATAAAGGAGGAAAGTTGATCAACATATCTTAATAATTTTCCTTAAAATATCATTTTAACATATATTTTATCTTTGAATACTTTTTAAATCACTAGTTATATATGTACTTTTTTTTTATGTCTAGATTTTATAAATAACATTGCTTTCCACAAATTGAATCGGTGAAGGTGCATATATATGATTGACACTAGTGTGCCCTAGAGGATTTTATCTTGTAATATTATTTTCAAATATTGTAATATTTTCATGTAATAGATGATTATAATTTTGTAATTTTAAAATTAACTTGCTCATACTGATAATTTGATCACTTAGAGTCTCAAAAGTGCAAACCCTAGTTGCTTCTGATTGAACATGTAGGCATACACCCTATAGAGAAGAGGTAGAGGCATGGATAAGAAAAATATAGACATTTGAAATAGTATTATAGTATGCCTCACCTCTTAGAGGAGTGATAACATGGACCTGGTTAGAGGGGAAGTAGCTATCGCCCTCATAAAAATGATAAGGAGAAGGAGAATCTTATTTATACATAAAATTTGTTAATAGAACACGGAAGAGGGTTGTTAGGTTAGATAATATGAGGTATAAAAACCCTAACATAACCAAGGGAAATAGGAAAAATAAGGGTAAAAACCATAATAACACATAAGTCTAGGGTTTGGATAGTATTCAAAGTAAGTCAAGTTCATCAAATGATTTAAATTTTTAGAGTTATGGAGTTTAAGCCCTAAGTTGTTAAAGGGGTTGAGTTTAATAAATCATGTAGTAAATAATCAATAAATACAACCACTAATTTATAGCATAATTGATCTAGTTTGATCTTACTAAAAATATTAATAAATTATGTAAACAAGTACTTATCTAGAAATTGACTAAGATGGAAGATCTAGATGCTGTAAATCAAGACATCGCTAATTTGAGTGTCACAAATAGGATCCAAATGTTAGAACCCTTCTTAAACAATAACACCCTAACTAGACAATAGTGTTAATAGTGATAATGTATTATTTTGGTGATAATGTCATACTTTTTTGATAATGTCCTCTTTTTAAATGATTTTTGGGTTTTGTAGATCAGGGCATGTTCTAGCTCTAGTCCAAATTTTAGGTCTGTTCGATCAATACTTTTTCTTTTATCTCTATTTTCCTTTGGAAACTCTAAGTTTGCATGATTTCAAGGGATTGAATACACACCATTATAAAAAGGGGTTAGTGAGTCTGATGTGATAGACATATGATCCACATCTATATGTAGGAACACTACCTACATACCAATACTCCAAGGAGGGATCAACCCCGATGTAGTTCTCCTACTTAATTTCTTGGTGCAAGTGCAAATGAATGCTAGTATGAGTTCTAGATTAAATATTTTGAGTGTGGTTAAGACTATAAATTTGTGTAATCCAAGATTAAGAATGTAGTATATGGATATATGTATAATTAGGGTATAATAGGGATTGATAACCTTGATTGTGCACAACTTGTTGTGAGCTTGTTTATGTGTAATTGCATCCGATTTCCATCTAGTGAATAAATGGATAAAAGTCATGTATAGATACCATTCTAGTGTTTGTGTGGGTCTTAAAAGAGGTCTAGGATGATCTTATGTGGTTTTTGATTTGAAAATATATCCATTAGTGATAAAAATAAAAAAATAACAATAACACCCAAATTGGGACATTAGTGCCAAATGTCCAAGTTATGCTGCTAGTGTCCAGGTGGTAGAACCTTAGGCACTGGGGGATAAGATGCCAAATTGAGGGTATGGGACTAATTTAGGGAGGTATGTGTCCTAAATGAAGGCTGTATAAGTGTCTAAATAGGCCTTAAAATAGGTTTGGGGCTAAGTTATGAATAGGTGGTCTAAAGTAACACTCTTAGCACTCAAGTGACATTGTTAGATGGCTACATGGTCCTTATCAAATCTTGTATAAAATTAGTAGTGTGGTCTATAAGCTAGAATTTTTCCTAACCACTTACATACACCTGATATTCCATGTCTCTTACCTAAAGAAGGTAATTAGACATAAAGTTTTTACCCAAATTGAGTTACCTAAATTGGATGACTAAAGTTGAGTCATTCAAGAACCTGAAGAGATCATTCACATGTGCATTAAGCAACTATAGTCCAAAGAGATTAAGGATAATTTGATCAAATTTAGAAGATACAACATGGTAGGATGAATTATTATTAGAACAACATCCTAGTTTTATTCAACATTGAGGTTGATGTTGTTTTGAAGTGGAAGGGCATGCTACACCTTTAACCTATGGCATGTCTAGGTATATGTGTTACTGACCTGTGGTTTACATGCCTCTTATATTATCTTGTTACATCTATCTATGTTCTTATTAAGTTTGGCCTATAGGATAACCATGGATAAGTAGATTATATATAAGAGGTAGTGGTTAGTATTTGATGATCATAATGTGAATTCCACTCTTATTACATTGTTATGGAAGTTACACCCTTGAAGTGGCTCAACTATATTTATCAGAGATTCTACTTTTATATCAATTATTATTTTATATCTACATATTCTTATCTTATTTCTATGATATAATATTTTATTTTTTAAACATCTAAGTAATTTCAATATAGAGGTGATGCTTGATTGGCCACATGCCTTGTGCATGCTTTTGCAACCACATCCTTTGAGAAACATCCAATTCAAGGAAGGAGCTTATTCATTTTTTTAATATACAAGGTATACCATTTGATTTCTTCCTTTTTTGAGATAAATCTTCTAAGGTATATTAGTTATGAAGTTTGTTTAGTAGCTTATATGTGCTTTTATTTTGTATCACATTAATGATTGCATATACTAATGAATTTCCTTTTGATATAAACATATTTTTCTTGTCAATGAAGTTTGTTTAGTATCTTTCATGTGATTTTATTTTGTATTATACTAATGATTGCATATACTAATTAATTTTCTTTTGATATATACATATATACATATTAATTTATAGACTATGAATGATTTTTCTAATGTGATAGATGATTATGCTGATACATAATGAAATTCTGTCAATACACAATGATTTTGCCAATTTGTTAAAACATAAGAAAACAAAAAACATAAACTATGTTTTTGCTTATCAGTGAGCTATTTCATTATTACTAACAATGTTTCCACTAAAACAAACCATGTTTTTGCCAATAAAACAAAAATAAAATGTAGAAAATAGAAATGAAATTTTCATCAAATTGTGACATATTTTTGTCAAACCTCTAACAAAAGTAGTCATCAAACATAAATGATTTCACCAAAGTACACCACATTTCCACCAAATAATAAAGCAATCTTGCTAATTAGGAGAATCATAGTCAGATAGATAAAGAATATTTTCATTAATATAAACATAATTATGCTAATTATAATATGTTTTTGATATTTAATAGGTTATTTTCACTAATACACATGAAGTTAGATCTATAAACTATTTACATTTTTGCCACTGTGTAGAATGTTTCCACCACTTTCACTCACTTGTTCACTATTACACAGAGTGTTTCTACCAAGAGTATGGGGACATCCTTTTGAAATATTTTTAAGGAAATGTGGTGAATTTAGGCTAGAATTGACATTGAATTATGGGATAGAAGGAGGTAATATCAATGCTAATTGTGGGTTGTAAGTCACATTGGTCATGCCATAGTTTAGATAAAATGTGGTGTACTTCAGTGTAATATTTTTGTTTACTGATTGTCTATTTTTTAGGTTTGATATAAACATGTTATAGTTTGATGGAAACATGACACTTTAACAAAAATATGCTACTTTGATAGAAACATGGTTAACTTTGGTGGAAATGTCATTTATATTTTATATTTTATATTTTACGTTATTGGTAGAAATGTGATTTATTTTAGTAGAAATGTTGTTATTAGTAGTGATAATACTCATTGATTAGTAAAAACATGGTTTCTATTTTCTATTTTTTTTATGAATCGAAAGAATTTCCCTACTATTGGTGGAATTCTACTACATATCGATGGAATCATCTAGAACATTGATGAAACCACTTTTTAAAGGCAAAATATAAGATTACTAATCTATTTAATTATAAGTATTCTCCCATTAAAGATAAAACCAAAAAAAAAAAAAAAACATTTATAACACTTGATTTTACTACATTAAAATGAATAATTTGCTGGTTTTGTTTGATAGTGTGTGATAGCTTAAGCATATATGCTCTCCCCTTACCCATTTTTGGGATCCTAGGTGATCAAATGTGTTTTGGTTGTCTTCCACATTATGAAGTGAAAGCTACGTATGCTATCCTCTTGCCCTTCATGGAACCTTGAGGATAAAAAATAGCCAAACTTCATTTTTTTCATTTTGGATGCGTAACTTGGGCCTTGATCACCAAGTGTGAGTCCTTAGGGTGCAAAAACTAATATTTCATACCTCACTATATAGAACAACCCCATGTTATAGTGGGGTTTATAAATTAGGAAATAATTATCACTATTGGCTAAGTGGTTTCATGTTTCAAGCATGCCATGAAATGAAGAACTTTTACTCTAATAACACAACCTAGACAACACTCCCAAGAAATAGTTTATGGTGACACTGCACTAAAATTTAATGGTTGGAGTGGTTATGAATGGCCAATCAACTTTTTTGAAGCCTATTATAACCCTCTTTAATGAACATTGGCCCCATCTTATCATAAATTATATAGGGGACACAACTATTTAAGCCTATTTTGCCTAGATTAAGACCATTTAGATAAAAATAACTATCAATCTAGAGGAAAAAATATTATTAAAGATTACAAAACACATATAAACACATAGTGAGGGATGGGAGACCAACCTAGTCACCACTTTGCACAAGTAGAACGATGGTTTATTAGTTACATTGCACACATATTACTACTAGCATAGGGATTGTTACTTGAATGCACTTTTTTTTATTGTATACACTTTTGTTGTTTTTCAAACTTATACACTTCAAACAAGACAAATTACCCAAATTAAATTATTTAGTCAATCACATCAATTATCTTAAATCAGGTCTATTTTGACCACATCTAAATCAAACCTTATAACATATAAATAAAAGTCAAACCATCCAAAGTTAACCTTTTGAAAGTCAAAATTCAAATTAAGTCAAACTTTTCAAAGTCCAACATATAAGTCAAAGGTCAAACTAGATCAAAGGTCAAACCAAAATCAAAGGTCAAACCAAAGTTAAGATATCAAGTTAAATCAAAAGTCAAATTCAAAATTAGGTTCAAGTCAAAACAAGTCAAACATTTCAATGTCAAACTTCAACATCAAGTCAACTTAAGTGAACTCCATTACAAGGTAGAGTCAACCTAACTCAAAGCCAATACAAGACAAAGTCAACCTAACTCAAAGATAATTCAAGTCAAAGTCAAATTAATTCAAATCTAATTCAAGTCAAAGTTGATTCAATTCAGAATCAACTTAAGTCAAAGTAAACTCAAGTAAAATTCAACTTATGTCAAGGTCAAACCAAGTTGAAGTCAACTCTTAAGTCAAATTTCAAAGTCCAATCTTGATTCATGTCAAACTAAAGTCAAAGATCAACTGTAAGTTTAATTAAACTAAGTTGAAATCAAAGATCAAACCAATCCAAAGTCCAAGGTCTAAGGTCAAGCATCTAATTTTATAATAAGGACACCCAAAGACATAATCCAAGACACATATACTTTTAAAAATAAGTTAAATTTTTAAACACACATTATAATTCAAACATTTTCAAAGCATTCTTAAGACTTAATCACACATCCCTTTTGGACTTAAATATCACATTTGAACTTAATAAAGCATCCTTTTTGATTTACAAAAAACATCAAGACTTAATAAAAGGTGGTTAGATGCAGGATAATGGGGGACAAAAGGGGGGTGGGGGTATAAAGCGACACTTTTTTTCTTAAAATAACAATAGTTAAACTTGGAGAGAATGTTAGAGACACTTCAAAAAAGAATTTGATAATGACATAAGAACATGAATTATGGAATTTTGAACGTAGTTTATATATATATATATATATATATATATATATATATATATATATATATATATTTAATACCTAGATGATAAAAGTGTGTGAAATAGATGCATTTATGACAATATGTTGGTCATTTTTGCAAAAATATCATGGGATTGCTTGTGTATGAACACACTTTTTTTGAGAAAACAAATGAATTTTTGTATGAAACTTCATATATGAATAGGTGAAATGTTGAATTTTGTTGAGAATATTTTTTAACAATTTTTTATTATATATAATTTTTAAATAATTTTACAAGTTAAGGCAACTAGAAAATTGAAATTTCAAGTGTACAGACATAACTTTTTGACCTTAACTTCATTATTTTTTTAAAAGAAAAACATAGTTGATAATGTGTAGATTGTTGAGATATAATTTTTATAAACATTTAATTAATATTCAAAAAGTTATAAGGTAATTTGTGATAATATTTATATCACAAATAATGATGTATGTTATGTAAAAATTAAGTAATAATTATAAATAATATTATAACTTTAAAAAATAAAACTACACTTTTCCCTCTACAAATCCATATATATATATATATATATATATATATATATATATATATATATATATATATATATATATATGTATGTATTGAAAATAAAAAAATCTACCTTATCAAATGTGTTGACAAAGATGAAAAAACTCATAAATTTCTTATAAACCAAGTGGGTTACACTATGGCTGGTTTCAGACTAAGTTTGGACCTCCCCAAGACTATACCCAAAGAAAATTTAGAGTGAAAACTCAAAATTGATTGAAATGTTGAATGACATACACCCTTCACAAAGGGCATACACCTTTTTAAAGACATGTATATATATTTTTATTTTGTGTAATTTGAGCTAGTTATTTTTTGCATTTAAAGGCATGTATGTGTTTTTTGTTGTGTTATTTTATGTTTGTGTGTGCAAGGATATATTTAGTTTTAAAGAAATTTATTTATTTTTTGTTTTATGCATTTTGAGATGTTTGTTTTTGAATTTAAAGACATGTATGTGTTTTTATTTTTGCGTGCAGTATGACCTGGTTATTTTTATTATGTGTGTAAGGATATATTTTGTATAATAAATGTAATAAGTATAAGTTTACATTTAATTTATAAATATAATATAAATTAAATGTAAAATTATAATTTAAATTTATTTTACTAAATATAATAAATTAGGGCCACTCTACGTCTTATGAAATTGATTCCAGAGCTGTAGGAGTGACCAATTAGAAGTTAGTTTTTTAAAATCCAATTTGATTAATACTTAGTTTTTATAATTTCAAGATTGGAAGATAGAATGAGAAATAAGGTCTCAAATCATGTTACATATGTAATAGATCTATACCATTGATTATGCCCCTATTTTAATTAATCGAGTATGCCCTACCTACTTTACCTACTTGAGTATGCCCTACCCAATTGAATACCCAAGCTTGAAGGTGGATTCCTAAATAATTTGTGGGATTTTAAATCAATGGATTTATCAATATGCATAAATTATTACCCTGTAGCATGTAATTTGTAACATACCTATAGTCATGATACAATCACTTATACATGACATTTACTACATACCTATTACAACATGTATGTATGTAGTCACTCATACATGACATCTACTTATAGTCATGATATGATAACTTATACTAGACATGAATGTAGTGAGTCACCCTAATAGACTCCATTGATAATGGAATGAATCAAAACAACATTTAAAATTCATTCTAAAAATATACCATTCACTTTGAAACAAATGTTAGACAGATGGTCAATCCATGCATTATTCAATTCTAATCTCATACATTATTCCAAAGTCACATAGAATAAAGTAATATTTTAGAACTTCAAATTCACATAGGACACTCCCTCATTAAACCTCATCATCCTTAATCACTTCCTCATTGTCCTTTGTATTCACTTATCATCCCTAGTCACTCCCTCATCATTTCTCATTATCCCTCATTATCCCTAATCACTCTCTAATTGGCTACCATTATCCCTTATTGTTGATAATCATTCCCTCATAAAAAATCATCATCCCTTGTCATTGAAAATTCACATAGGGTACTCCTTAATTAAACCTCATTATCCCCAATCACTCCCTTATTGACCCTTGTATTCACTTATCATACCTAGTCACTCCCTTATTAGTTATTATTGTTCCTCATTATCCTTAATCATTCCCTCATTGGATATCATTATCCCTCATTATTTATAATCACTCCCTCATCAACCCTCATCATCCCTAATCATCCTTCATTATAATTGATCATACCTAAATACTCCCTCATCAAACCTCATAAACCCTAATCATACCTAATCATTCCTTCATCATCCCTAGTAACACTCGCATCATCCCTCATCATTCCTAATAACTCCTTCATAAAACATAATCATTTACTATCATCCATAGTTAATCCTTCATCATCCTTCATAATCCCTAATCACCCCCTCTTCATTTATCCTCATCCCTCATTATCCCTAACCATTCCCTCATTGTCTGTCATTGTACGCAATCACTCTCTCATCTAATAGAGTGTGTTCCAATCCAATAGTCAATATAAATATGTTTTAGATTGAATAATATCCTTTTTAGATGAATCTTGAATGGTGTTTTGATTCCTTTTGTTTTGATTGGAGTATACTATGGTGATTATTCTCATTCATGTCTAGTAGGTTAGGTAGGGCCATGATGGATTACTTTAGGGAGAATATTGAATTATTTCCATGGTGGAAATAAGATAATATCCTCTTTGCACTTGCATGGTGGAAATTCATTTTGAACAATGAGGGATGATGATAAATGATGAAATATAAAAAATTTCCTCTTTGTACTTACTTCGTATACTCTAATTTGGAAAATGAGTTATAAAAAAGAAATTATGTTTCCTCCTTAGTGAAAAATAATGATGTTGGTATGCTCATTAGATGTGGAGATGTACATGTGGCTTATAAAAAGAGTTAATAGGATTCAAACTATATTACTCTTCAATGCTAAATCAATATAATGTTGGTAAGTGAAAATGGGTTACACTATGAGCTTGATTTGTATTTCATGCCTGAGTTGCAATATAAGCTCACACTACATTGAAAGCTTGAGTTATATTTATATCCCAAGTTGTATTTCCATCCCAAGTTTCATTAAGATCTTGAGTTGTATTGGGAGCTTGAGTTACATCATCAACCTTAGTTGCATTGTGAGCTTGAGTTTTATTGCATGCCTAAGTTGTATTTCTAGCTTGAGTTGTATTGGGAACCCAAGTCGTATTAGAAGCCCAAGTTTCATTAGGAGCATGAGTTTCATTGAAATGATGAATTTTTAAAAGTGTGATTATCATGGGATCCTTATGAGAATTATGACATGCATTTTAATGTATAACTACTATGGGGGTAGGATGATCTTTGAATTCCTATGTGGGGAAACACATTACAATAAAGGAAACTTTGTAATTCCCCCTTGATATGAAATAAATGTTATAATGCTACATATACTCAAGTTCATAAATAAATAGTAAATGTATGAAGGAAAATATGTTTCCTCTTTAATGCAAGATCGAATGTTGGCTTGAGCTTTATTTTTGCCTCAGATTTGTGTATTGTAGTTTATTCTAGCTTGGATATCTTATTAATATAGGAAGAGTGGTAGGTTGATGTTTGGGTCTTTTGAGTATATTTGAGATTTGGTCTTGGGCCATTGTAAGGGCTACTGATATCCTATTCCCAAGTCACCCACCTAGTAATATACTTGATGACATGTGCTTTAGCATTTATTGATGGTTTCAAAGATTTGACCTTTAGAACTATTAGATATCACCCCCTTGTCACCTTTGCTCTAAATATGTTTATGATTGTAATGATTGTGTTGGTTCCTCATTGGTATTCATATTTTGATGAGGAGGAGGTAAAATCCTTCTTCTAGACATAGTTATTTGTTTTCTATATGGGTTACAAACATTGAGAGAAAGGGCCAGAGCATTTTGGATCTTCTCATGTTTGTGAGTTATTCTCAAATAATGATGTGGGTCATGAGTATAAACTATTATCATTTGTGCTACTAAATTTTCTATGTCATGTTTTCTCCTTGTATTGAAATATTTGTGCTTGTGTAGGAATTATGATAGGAAAGTGGAGGAGTTGAGAAAAAATACCAATGCTTGCATAATTCCTCTATGGTGTGGTATCCACAATGTATGTTTAGTGTTTCGAATTTAATTTTACTGTTTGTATTTTAGGTTTCATTTTTAGAGTTTAAAGTTTATAGTTCAGTTTTTGGGGTTGATTGTTTGGGTTCTAGCATTTAGGTTTTAAGGTTTAGGGTTTATTTAGTTTTAGGATTTAGGGTCTATGGTTTTGGGTTTGAGGTATTATGGTTATGGGTTCATGGTTTAGATTTAAAGGTTTAGTGTTAGTGCTTAGGGTTTTAGGATTAGAGTTTAGTGTTAAGAGTTTAGGGGTCAAGGTTTTGGGTTTAGGGTTTAAGTTTCATGATTTTGAAATTTATGTTTAGGTTTTAGTGTTTAATATTGAGGGTATAGGGTTAAGATTTTATGGTTTAATGATTAGGATTTATGATTTTAGGATTATTGTTTGGGATTTAAAGTTAATGGCTTAAAGTTTAGGTTTTAGAGCTTAGGGTTTAGGGTATAAAGTTTAGGGTTTAAGGTTTTAAGGTTCTATGTTTAGGGTTTAGGTTTTAGTGTTTAGGTATTATTTTTTTGGGTTTAGGGATATTGTATTATGGTTAAGAATTCAAGGTTGATGGTGTTTATGGTTTAGTTATATGATTTAGTGTTCATGGTTTAGGATTTATGGCTTAGGGTTTGGGGTTTAGGGTTTAACGTTCAATGTTCAATATTAAAGGTTTAGGTATATCATGACTATAGGAATATGTCATGTATGAGTGATAACATACCTACATGTAGTACTAGGTATGGGGTGGATGTAATGTATGAATGACTATATCATTAATATACGTATGCTATAGGCTACATGCTATATGATAGTCATTTATGTATATTGATAGAGCCATTGATTAAAAAATGCATAAATTATTTAAGAATTCATCCTGAATCCAACTTTAAGCATTTTACATGAATGTCCCTAGTAATTTATTTCTCTATATAGGTGAGAAAGACCCTTATCCTTTCAAGATATGGCTTAGCCTATTCCCCCTCTCCTTTCTCTATATAGGTGATAACTCAAGATTATAATTAATGGTTAGAGGTATAAGATTTATAAATTTAGGGCTTAAGTTTTACGGTTTGTTTTTTAAGATTCATAGTTTAGGGTATAGGTATTAGTGTTTAGGGTTCAAGTTTTAGTATTATAAATTAAGGATTAGGATTTAGGACTGATAATTTAAATTTTATGATTAAGGGATTAGGATTTATGGTTTATGGCTCAAGGGACCAAGGGTTTAACTTTTAGGGTTTGGGTTTGGTATTTAGGGTTAGGATTTTGGGTTTTTGGTTTCACACTTAAGGTTTAGGGTGTAATGTTAAAGGTTTTGGTCTTGGGGGTTTGGTTGAGGGTTTGGGGTTTAGAACTTAGTGTTTAGTATTTAAGGTCTAGGATTTAGTGTTTTGGGATTAGGGCTTAGGGTTTAGGATTTGGGGTTTAGTGTTTATGGTTTAGAGTTTATAGTTTGGGGTTTGTGGTTTTAGGTTTAGGGTATAGGGTTAAGGGTTTAGGGATTTAGGTTTAGTGTTTAAGGTTTTAGGTTTATAATATTTAGTTTAGGAGTTAATGTTCAAGGTTTATGGTTTTAGGCTAGGGGTTAAGAGTTTAGGGATTAAGTGTAAGGTTTTAGGGTTTATGTTTAGAGTTTAGGATTTAGAGTTTAGGGATTATGTTTTGGAATTTAGGGTTAGGGGTTAAAGGTTTAGGGTTTATTTGTTAGGGTTTTAAGTTTAAGGTTAGGGGTTTCTAATTCAAGTTCTAGAGATTAGGGTTTGGGGTTTAGGGCCTAGGTTTTTAATTTAGGGTTTATTATTCAAGGTTTGGGGTTTACATATTGTGATTCAAGGTTTTATATTAGGTGTCAAGTTTTAGTGTTTAAGGTTCAGACTTTAATGGATTAGGGCTTAGAGTTTAGGATTCGGGATTTGGGTTTTAAGGTTTAGGGCTTAATTTTTAGGTTTAGTTTTTATGTTTAAAGCTTATGGTTTAGGGTTTGGGGTGAAGGATTTAGGGTTTAAGGTTTATGTTTTAGCATTTATAGTTGGCTGTTTAGGTTCCAAGATTTAGGTTTTAAGGTTTAAGGTTTATGGTTTTAGGATTTTGGGTTTATGGCTTTGAATTTGAAGTTTTATGGTTATGAGTTTTTGGTTAAGGGTTTAAATTTCAAGTTTTAGGGTTTAGTGCTTAGGGTTTTAGGATTAGAGTTTAGTGATCAAGGTTTAGGGTTTAGGGTTTAGGATTTGGGGTTTAGTATTTAGGGTTTAACATTTTTGATTTTGATTTTTTTAAGGGTTTAGTGTTTAAAATTTTCGGTATAAGGTTAAGGGTTTATGGTTTAGTGTTTATGATTTAAGAATTTAGGTTTATGGTTTGGGGTTTAGGGATAAGGGATTACATTTAGGTTTTAGGGTTTAGGGTCTAAGGTATAAAGTTTAGGGTTTAATTTTTTAAGGCATTATGTTTAGGGTCTACAATTTAGTGTTTATCGATTATTTTTTTGGGTTTAGGTATAATGTATTAGGGTTAATGATTCAAGGTTTAGGGTTTAGGTATATTATTTATAATTCATGGTTTATGGTTTAGGGTTTAAGGATTAGTGTTTAGTGTTTGGGGTTAATGATTTAGGTGGAAATGGAGTGTACTAGGGTGATTAGCTACATTTATGTTGAATGTGAGTGACCATATCATAACTATAGGAAGTTGTCATATATGAGTGACTACATACCTACTTGTAGTACTATGTATGTGGTAGATGTAATGTATGAATGACAATATCATTATATAAATGCTATAAGTTATTTACTAAAAGCTATTAATTTATGCATACTGATAGACCCATTAGTTAAAGTTCATTTTCTAATTTGAGAGCAATTTTGTTAAGAATATTCTAAGGCAAAGATAACAAACTCCAAGTATATTACATATTTTTTTATCAACTTAAAATCTACAAAAAATAAGGAATTGAATTTCATAACATGCTTAAAAAGTCAAAAAATTCATGATTATAAGTAGATTTGATAGTTTACCAAGATAGAACATGGGTATATATAGTTAAAAAATCATTTTCTTATGAATAAAAGGTGTGTTATTACTTACTTTATTGTATTTACAAATTTCTTGCATGTGTACATGAAATCCAACTTCATTTGAAGAGAATTTATACTTTATCCAAGGTTCATGTCATTGAAACCTTCTAAAGTATGTTTTATATATATCTATAGTCACTTACAGTCTCTTGTATCATGTAAAAGAAGTTTCATGAATTTGTTTAGAATATTGGAGAAGTTGAGGGAGGTAGTCAATATTGTTCCAAGTGTTGGTTTTTGAAAATAGTCTTTAATTTGTATAAATAATCAATTTGAAGCTATTGGGCTCTATGTGCATAGGCAAACCTTAGAATAGGGGTTTTGATACAAAAATAACCATAACATATAAACTAGTGGAATCTCCTTAAACTCATAGGTGAATTGTTAGATAAGGTTTATAAGGTATTCAAACAGGTAACGTGCTCAAACTCACCTTGTGCTTACAAATATAAAGGACTATTTTTTGATTTACCTATAGATAGTCATAAGAAAGCTCAGTCAAGAGAAAATTTAAGTGTTATTATGTAAACACTCTAAAATACTTAGTTAACATGATTCAAATCATTTGGTAGTTAATCCAAGTGAATATCCTTCCAAGTAGGTAGAGTAGGCCTTCTAGACCTAAAGAATAAGGTTGCTATTAAAGTATAATTATTAACAAACCAATAAAGGAAATTGGTTTCTCATCCTCAAAGATAGTCTCCAAACATATTAAGAAATATTTATAATAATCCTTTGATAAATTTATATTAAGAACACTTTTTCAAGACCAAACATGCCTATACATAGTACTATAATAGTTCTTTGGACTTAGTCAACGTTTTGGGCACTTTGGTGATCTAATTAGTATTTTGAGATTTTTTAAAGACACCTATGAGTTTTGTATCATTTTTTTGAGATTTTTATTGAGTTTTTGAAGTGAATGAGTCTAAAAAATAAGGTAGTTATAAAAATCTTTATATCAAGTACTTATGAGGTAGATTTTGGCCTAATAGGCCTATAAAGGGTAGAGTTGCTATCATCTGAGTTTTGAGTTGAATTTATTCATGCACTAATAAGATTGAGTAAAATACTTGGTGAAACCCTCATATTCTTGTTCAAATAAGTGAGGATGTACAATTGAGTGCTTTAGGAATCAAAGAAGGAATCTATTTGATGGTGGAATACTGTCTTGGGATTGAGTACCTTAATTTAAGTCATTGAAAGTTTCTTTTGATCTGAATACATAGGATAAGAAATCAAGAGATAATACTAAAGAATAAGGTCATTAATATTTAAATACCAATACTTAGAATACCTTTTATGATAGACTAAGAGATAGTTTATCGTTAGGAAGAGACCTAATTACAAGCAAATTTCTAGAATAATGTGAAGTAGACCAGGTTGAGTAGGTGGAGAACTTAATTTGAAACCATTAGGCAATAATAAAGATCAATATATGGATTGTGTATTTATTTAGGGGATACTCATTTAAATCAAGATATGGCTCAATTATTTAATCAATTATGGAATACTCATGTAGATAACGTAGGTAGGGAACACTCAAGTAGGTAAAGTAGGTATGTAATACTTAATGGTATATATCTATTACATAGATAACATGATTTGAAACCTCATTTATCATTATATATTCTAATCCAAAAATTATAAAAACTAAGTATTAAACATAATGGATTTTAAAAAACTAACTTCTAAATGGAAACTCCCATAACTCTATAATAAATTTTAGAAGATGTAGAGTGGCCCTAATTTGTTATATTTAGTAAAAATAAATTTACAGTATAAGAATATAAAATTAAATGTAAAATTATACTAAATATATCATTGAAAAAAAACACAACATAAAAAATTAAAAAAACACAAACCAAAAACAAATACATGTCAAACACAAAAACACAAAATAAAAAACAACACAGGTCAAAGGGTGTATGCCCTTTAGATTGAAAAGGGTGTATGACATTTAGACTAAAAAGGGCATACACCCTTTTATCTAAAGGGTTTACACCCCTTGGGTTTGGGATTGAACCTTATGGAATCTGTAATGGTTTTTTTTTTTTAAAGGGCATACATCCTTTACAAAAGAAGTTTTATATTTTTAATTGTGTCACCTTTTTTGTTCCCCAATTTTGTGAATCCACCCAAGTATTAAGGTTAAGGTATCAATAAAACTTAAATTTTCAAGCATCACGAATCAAAAAATAAACCAAGATCAAACATTGAAGTGTCCTATTTTAGGTAAGGCATTTAATTAGTAAATAAGATAAGTCAACTAAAAATTTGATTTCTAATCCAAAAGTTAAATTAAAGTTGAATTAAAAAAGTAACACATAATTAATTATATGTATTTTAAATCAAAGAAAAAATCATTTCAAACTTAATCCAACCTTGATTCAAAGACAAAGATCATAAACATGCCTGAATGTACATGAAGTGGATCTAGTTATAACCCCATCTTTGATGATGTTTATAATGAAAATTTGTTTCATTACCAAAACCAAGAATAATTACATGAACTAATAAACACTAAGTGAGGTGTGGATGCAAGTGTTCATGAATTTGAAATCAACACTAATCCACTCAAAACAGACATGAAAATGGCCCAATTCAAATAATTTTCTAAACAAAAATATGAATTCCTCTTGAGACTATTAGAGCTAGATGCTAAGTTTCATGTGGGTTATGACCCAAAAAATTTGAAATACCTCATTTTTGCACCATAATAGGATGTGCTAACATAACAATTAGATAAAGCTTCCACTAATCATGAGCAAAGTGAAGATCACAACATTATTCAAAATCCACATCCAAATCCTGAGCCTTATCGTAAATAGAAAGAGGCCCTTGTAGAACCACCACCTCAATATATTAATAAGGTTATGATTTAGAAATTAAAATTTTTTGTCTAAATGATCGTTACTTTGGCTTATAATTTGAGTGCTACTTAATCTATCAATAAATAATAACAAATCCTAGCTAATTAGTGATAACAAATGCCAACCAATCAATAAGAACAAATCTTGATCAATCAACAACAAGACTTATCAAACCAAAAGAATATTACCAATAAAAAAAGTCTTATCCAACCGAAAAATCCCATTAAAAATTCCCATCAATAGGGTGATTATTCCAACTAAACCCACAAACAGGGTATTTATTCCCACTAAATCTAATTATAATTCATCTATTAATCCTAATCCATTAGACAATCCTAATCTAACATTTTATACACAACAACATACATTGTACTCATCTCAAAACACTCCAAATCCTCAAGAGTGATAGGAGATAAAAGATGGTCTTCTACGACTAAAATTTAGGGAACTATGTCCTTATTCTTTTGATAAGAGCATTTTATAAATCCACCCCCCTCATTTTGAGGCACAAAAATTTGGAAAGCATAGAGGGAAATGGGGTCAAGAGAACACACTAAATAATTATTCATGACATGCCATGAAATATAAAATAATGACATATATCTACTTAAATTGTTTCTATGGAGTTTGCATGGCCAAGACCTAGGATGGTTCCTTTAGTTTCCCAAAATATTGATCACTACTTTTTTTGACCTCTCAAAATTCTTTGTGAAACATTTATCGTACAACATGGAACATGAGTTGACAATGAAAAACCTTTAAAACATAAAATAGTGAAGTGGGAAAAACTTTTCAGCCTTTTTACAATGATGGAGAAGCTTAGTCAATAGGTTTCATCATTTCCTTCCATAAAAATAATTAGCAAACACCTTCACTAAAAATTTAAATTCAAAAAGGGATTTTCATTTGTGACTAAATTGTGTAATTACATTTGATGAAATCATTGAAAAGGGGGTGGATATTGAACACACCCTTATTAAGAAAGTATTTATCAAAATATACTCTAGAAATTCTCAAAATCAACCTTAGGCTACTTCCAAATCATAGACAAAAAAACCCCTAAATTTTTATAAGAATAAAAATGTCATGGATGATGGAGTTACAAAGCCCAAACATGTATAAACTATTCAACCAAAGCATGTCCAAAATTTATAATCTACACCATTAGTCACTCTTCAAAAAAATTCACCTAAGACACAATACCAATGAATGACATTCTCCCCTCTTGATAAAATATTATAAGTTGTCTTTCAAAAGTTGGTTGATATAAATATGGTTGTATATAATCTCACTAAACCTTTTGAATAAGGTCAACCCAAACTCACATGGTATAAAGATAATGAATAATATGATTATCAGAGAATCAAAAGCCACGATAAAAATAGATGTATGACACTTAAGCATTATATTCATTATCTACTTGACCAAAAAGAGATTATGATTTATAATAATGATTCATCATCTTATCATAATATGGGAATAATTAAAGACCCATTTCCAAAGCATAATCAAAGTAATCAAAATAATAAGTGTACTTAGTAGTAGCATCAAATTCAAAATCATATTCAAAACTCCCAAACCAACTACATTTATTATCATAATTTCCAACACGACTATGATAACATCATGGGTAGGATCATAGATAATCATGTCACCATTATCAAGATCAATTCTCATCATGCTCCCTATACCAATCATTATGCTAGGTTTACTATCTGAGGACCTAATTTATCTCATCATTTTAACTCCACTCAAGCTTGAGAATGTGTTATTATTACTCACTTCTCAAAGGCTACTATTCAAGGCCCTTTTTTGCCTAAACCATATAATTATCTCCAAGGATCTTTGCCTTCTTGATCCAAACCATACACTTCATCTGTTGGGAATCCATATGACCTCTTAGAATAAGTAGATATAACCCAAACATATATATCTATTTTAGATCCCTTGAAAACATCTATGTTTCATAAGGACATCTTGTATAAACTTATTTAACAATCCAAAACCCCTAATGACATTGACCCATCACAATTCCAAAAACTCATAGGACATTTGTCCTTGGGTCAATAAATCACTTTTGATCAAAACAACATATCACCATCAGGTCCATCACATAATTATCCCCTCTATATTTAAGAAATCATTTAACAACATAAGGTTAAAAGGGTGATTATAGATAGTGGCTCACTTTTGAACATTAAAACACTCAAGTTGGTCAGGCACCTAGGATACTCAGCAATAGGTTTACAAGTTGATACCATCACAATTAAAGCTTATGATAATGTAAAATGAGAATCGATAGGTACCATTTGTTTTCCCATCATTGTTGGGACTATAACCCATAACACTCTTTGTCATGTCACTAAACTCAAATTTCCATATAATCTACTCCTTAGGAATCCATGGATCTATGATATGAATGTAGTCCCATCAACCTTACATAAGTTTATAAATTCCCACATTCGAGTATAGATGTTATAATTTTAGAAGATCTACAACCATACAATTATTTTAAAAACCTAAAAGTTGAGAATGGAAACACCAATTATTGTCCTAGCATAGATCATGTACCCAAAAATGAAAAAAATGTGGTACAAGACTCTCCTAAATCCTCCTATGTCCCTACGAATAACCTTGCTTCATCATCCAAAGGTCCACATCCCAAATTATCATCTCATTTCACAATAAAAGACAAAGGTTATGGAAAGTATGTGATCAAAGATGTTTTTTTACATTGTTAAAATTCCCAAATAACCTAAATCCCATAGTAGACCCAAAATGACGTGGTGCAAAAAAGCTAATTTATATTAATTGGGGCCTCTACCTTTTGCTAGAAATGATCTCTTGGATCATGAACAAGTCAATATTTTTAGGGTCTCTTAGTTATACATTGATGGATTTGATTTATGTTATCATAGTAATATATATCCCATACCCAAGAAAATAATAGAACATCTTAATTATAAAGGAAAAGGATTGGGGGTAAATGAACAAGGAATTCTTAAGCTCATACCCCCTAGCAAAAAAAAAGTAACTTGAGGTGTTGGATACAAACTACTTAGGTGTGACCCCTAAAATCTTGAAAGTATGACATTGTGATTTCCCAAAAATTTACATAGAGTCTTATTATATCATATATGATGAGTTTTTAAACACAAATTTTTTTGACACTAATGTCATCCTTACCATCCACCTTGAGATTCATTATCCCAAACTCATTGAATGAGACCAAACATATTGCATACCATTGGATGTGTTTCAAAATGATGAGGCCATTGTGAAATTTTTGGGACTTTACAGATGGTTTCTTGATTGGGGACCATAAATAAGGATTTGAGATTAATTTGGACTCTATTGCCTACTTTGGAGATAAAGTGTATTCCCTTAGTAAAAAAAGTAAAGAAAATGAATAATTAATGTCTTCTGGTGCAAACCTCTTTGAGGTGTTATTGGATAATGAAAAAAGTAAAAAATAAAGACATGTTTAGTGGTGAAAACCTCTTTGAAGCACCAAAAAATGGGTAATTCCACTATCTTCATGAGGAAGTACAAATTCCCAATAGTCCCACAATATTAAACTTTGATGTAGATATAAATCCTTCCTAGAAATAAACATTTGAAGAACTAGCACAAAAAAATTTAGAAACATTTTAAAAATTGCCTTTGTCTGAGATGAAAGATTCATATTCTTATTTTATGGGTGAATTCAATAAGCCAATTTTACAAAAATCAAAATAAGATTATCATATTATTTCAGTGTCGATAATATTAGAAGATGGTTCCACACTACTTGTGGAAAACACAATTAATGTCAATGTTGAGACTAAAGATAATCCATGAATTATCAATATTAAAACAAATTTTACAAAGGAAGATCATGAGTTCATAACTAATATTATAAATAAATAAATTAAAATATTTTCATGGTATTATGTAGATATGTTTGGATTGGACCCATATTTAGTGGTCCATCATCTTGTTGTATATCTCAATAACAAACCAATCAAACAAAAGTTATGTAGAATGCATACATGTATAGAAATATTAGTCAAGAAATAACTCAAAAAAATACTTAGAAATAAGGTTCATATAGCCCAATGATTATTTATAGTGGATTTATAACATAGTCCCTATTATAAATAAGCCAATCAACATTTACCTATATACCAAATTCTATGATATTAACAAAGCTTGTCATAAAGATGATTTCCTATGGCCAAATATTGATATTATCGTTAATTCTACAATAGGGTATAGAATGCTATCACTTATGGATGGATTTAAAGGATATAATAAAATTAAAATAAAACTCAAAGATCAGAATAATATAACATTCACCAATCCATGGGGGATGTTTTATTACAAGGTCATGTCTTTTGGCCTAAATAATGTAGGTGGTACTTATTAGTGAACAATGACTATCATCTTCCATGACATGATGCATGACATCATGGAGGATTATGTAGATGAAATTTTGGGTAAATAAAAAACTCATGCAGGACATCCAATAACTTTGTGAAGAAATTTTTAATGACATAGAGAATACAAGGTGTGCCTCAATCCTAATAGTGTGTTTGGCATTGCATCCAAAAATCATTATGCTTCATTATTTCTTGGTGAGGTATCAAAGTTGATCCAACCAAGGTTAAGGACATAATATAAAATCCACCCTCATGAAATCTAAAATACCTACATAATTTATAGGGAAATATTCAATATATCCATAGGTTCATTTCATACTTATATTTTTCTTGCCATTCCTTCTCACACCTTTTAAAAAAGGGCACCACAATTGAAGAAATATTTGGCTAATCCACTAGTATTTACCCCTCCAATGCTAGGGAAGAATTTATTACTTTAAAACTTATAAACACTTGCATCCACCCCTCCATTAGTGTGTATTGGGTTACAAATTTTTTCTTGGTTTTAGTTAAAATGAAAAAAAGTTTTCATTAAGACCCTTGTTCAAGATAGGGTTATAACTAGTTACACTTCGTGTGTATCAAAGCATGTTTGTGATCTTCATATTTGAATGAAGGTTGGAATAAGTTTAAATTGATTTTTATTTGATTTCAAATTTGGATAATGATATTTGTGTTATTTTTTCAATTCAAATTTAAGTTAATTTTTGGATTAAAAATCAAATTTTTAATTATCTTACATTATTTGTAACTTGTATGTATTACATGAAATGGGACGCTTTAATGTTTCTTCTTAGTTTGTTTCTTGATTTTTGATGCTTGAAAATTCAAGTTTGATTGATACCTTAACCTTATGACCTTTGATTAAGTTTTTATGTTATTTTTAAATTAAAAAATTAAGCTTGATTAGGTTTTAATGTGATCTTTAAGTCCAAAGGGGATGTGTGATTATGTCTTAAGGATGGTTTGAAAATGTTTTACTTAGAATGTGCATTTGAACATTTAACTTGTTTGAAAAGGTATCTTTGATATATATCTTGAATTATTTATTTGGATGTGCTTATTCTAAAATTAGACACTATACCTTAGACCTTGGACCTTAGATTGGTTTGACCTTTGATTTTAACTTGGTTTCAGTAAAATTACACTTGGTATTTGATTTTAGTTTGATGTGAATTAGGATTGGACTCTAAAATTTAACTTTAACTTGGTTTGAACTTGAATTAAGTTGAATTTAAATTGAATTGGATCTGACTTAAGTTGAGTTTTACTTTCTAATTGCATTTGTATCTAATTTTAGATCTATCTAATTACATTTGAATCTTTCATGGATGAAAGGAAATTTGGGTCAATTGAATTTATATTTGACTTCCTTTGACTTTAATTGGGTTATCCCACCAAGCATGCCATATGTATATATCAAAATGAAATTTGTTAGTATATGCAATTATTAGTGTAACACAAAATAAAAACACATGCAATATACTAAATAAACTTCACAAATAATATACATTGGAAGAGATATCTCAAGAAATAAAGCAATCAAATGTTATACCTTGTATCTTACCAATATGAAAAAGATACTTATTTGGATTGGATGTTGCTCAAAATATATGGTTGTAAAGGCATGCACAAGGCATGTGGGCAATCTAACAACACCTCCCCTTGCATAATTAATGATTTCGATGATGGACTATTGTAATAATCTAAGATAAATGAATTTTTTTAGGTTATGTAATTATTAGTGTAACATAAAATAAAAACACATGAAATATACTAAATAAACTTCACAAATGATATACATTAGAAGAGCTATATCAAGAAAGAAAGAAATCAAATGTTATACCTTGTATCTTACCAAGATGAACAAGATAATTATTTGAATTGGATGTTGCTAAAAATATATGGTTGCAAAGGCATGCACAAGGCATGTGGGAAATCTATCAGCACCTCCCCTTGCACAATTGATGATTTGGATGATGGAATATTATGAGAATCTAAGATTTATATTAAGATTTAGTAGAAATTCATTGTCACTTGAAAGCTCATGGGGAATAGAAGGTGGGACTTCCAATTATATATTTTTAGGATCAATTGTGACTATTGATCTTGGTTGGAGATCAAGGATGGAGAATCATTCCTACAATGGAAGGTGATAATTTAATGTTATGACATGGAGTGTGTAAGAAAACTCCTTTGCTTGGGATTTAGTGTGATTTACATATGGATTTTTTATTGAAATTTATTGCACATCTTACACATTTTGAATTAAATTTGCATTCAAAAAGGGTGAAATTTTACTATTTTTTAATTACCAAGTGGTTGGATGATGTGGGAAATTATGATTTTTAACTTATGAAAATAGGGATATTATAAATTTCATGGATTTTCCGACTAGGGATATATCATTTAGCTAGTAAAAGTAATTTTTATAATTAAAGGAGATTAGGAATGATGTGGTCACCTTTATAATATTCCCTCTTGAATGATCATTAAATTTAATTGAACTAGGGTGGCATTAAGAAAGTAACCAATTGATTTAAAATGTTTTCATTGATTTTTATGTCATGATGTGGTGTATTTTATGAATCAAGGATGTGTTGTCATGATTTAGGATAAAATTGATAGTTATCTTGATGATTTTGGGTGGCCAAAAGATTTGGGTTTGAATTTCTCATTGAAATGGGAAATTGGTTTGATGATCAATGATGACACAAAAGTGGAAGAAATGAAGTGTCTAAATTTTTACCCTGTTTGAAAGGATATTGTGAGGCACTTTCAATGTATTTTTTTTTTAAATAATGAGAAAAATTAAAAAATGGGCATGCAATGATGCCTTGAATGATTTGATAATGATTGAAGCATGATGTGATTGCATTTGGTGATTCTTAAAAAAAGACCACTAAAAAAAGATTCATATGTATACATCAAAATTAAATTAGTTATTATATACAATAATTAGTGTAATATAAAACAAAATCACATGAAAACTACTAAACAAAATTCACAACTAATATACCTCAGAAGAGCTATCTCAATATAGGAAATAATCAAATGTTATATCTTGTATCTTACCAAGACTAACAAGATCCTTCTTGTGATTTTATGTTATTCAAAGGATGTGGTTAAAAATGCATGCGAAAGGCATGTGGGAAATCCAAGATCAACTCCACTTCCACAATTGATGATTTAGATGATGGATTATGATGAGAATTTAAGCTTTGTATGAAGATTTAGAAGCACTTCATTATCCCTTAAAAACTTATGGAGAATGGAAGGTGACCCTTCCATTTATAATTTTTCAAGATCAATTGTGACCATTGATCTTAAATGGAGATCAAGTGTGGAGAATCAACCCTATAATGGAATATGAGAATTTAATGTTATGACATGAGTGTGTAAGACAAGTCCTTTACTTGGGATTTAGTGTGATTTGTATTATGATTTATGTTTGACCTTGATTTCACACCTTATATTTTGAATTAAATTTACATTGTAAAAGGGAAAAATTTTAGAATCTTTTAATTTCCAAGTGGATGGATGATGTGCAAAATTATGATTTTTTATTTATGAAGATAAGAAATTTCCAAATTATATGGATTTCCTATTAGGAAAATATTAGTTAGCTCATCAAAGTTAATTTTATAATTAAATATGATTAGTAATGATGTGGTCACCTTTTTAATGTTCCCTCTTGATTGATAATTATTAAATTCAACCAAGGTGACACTAACAAAATCTAATTAATTCAGAATGTGTTTGACAAATTTGATGATGTGATGTAATGTATTTTATGAATTAGGGATGTATCATTATGATTTGGGATAAAATTGATAATTATATTAATGATTTTGGATGACAAAAAAATTTGGGCTTGAATCACTCATTCAAGTGGGAAATTGGTTTGATGACCAGTGATGACACTGAAGTGGAAGAAATGAAGTGTCTACATTTTCCTCTTCTTTGAAAGGCATTGCGAGACACTTACAAAGTAATGAATTTTCAAAGAATAAGAAAACTAAAAAATGGGCATGGAAGGATGCCTTGAGTGACATGATAATTATTAAAGAATAATGTGATCACATTTGGTGATTCTTAAAAAGTACCACTGAAAACATGCTCATAAGGATGCCCTAGATGAAAATGATGTGCCTAGATACCCCCTTAAGAAAGTGGACAAAAAATTAAATTTGATGGATGGGCCCTTAAAATTAAGGAATTGGAATGAAACATGGTATAAGAGGTATATAAATGGATAAAGTATGAAAAAATGAGAATCAAAATGGTGAAAGGAGCCAAAATAGGGGTCTCAAAAGAAAAATGGATGCACTAGGGGCAAAATTTTCAATTTTAAGATATAAATAAACCCTTTGGAGGATGAAAATAATTCAATTTCACACTCCTTCCTTTAAATTCCTAAACTCTAATTTTTGTGTGATACTTGCATCTATCATGGCCCATATTCTAGTGCATAGACACCTTAGAGAGTGTGTGCAAGAGAATTGATGACCACCAATAAGTGAAATGAAAAATTTAAAATGTTATCATTTAATAGTATTAATGATAGATCAAATTATAATGTGTGGTAATATCACCATGAAAAAAAAAATCTTCATGAAAAAATTACCAATGAAAATGGAAAGTTCATGGTAAAAAATGATGAAATTATGAAAAGTTCAATGAAATCATTAAAAATGGAAAAATCACATGACTAAATGGTGAAATTGAGAGATGTGTGTCAATGTCACCTAAATAGTGTTAATTTAATATACATGCCAGAATATCTAAAATGGTGATAACATGCTATCAAATGGTGGAAACATCCTTGGAGTGATGAAAACATGGTTTGCCTAGAAAAAATGCCAAGGGGATGATGTGGTGGTGAGATCATCTGCAAAATGGAAAAATCACTCTATGTAATGGTAGAATCACTCTAAATAATGGTGAAATCACCAAATATGATAAGTTAGATCATTTTTTTATATCTTGTTTTATTTGATATTTGATTTTGGCTAATTTAGATGATTAGATTGATCTTTATGATGAATATACATTCGTAGGATGGTTATGTGATTGAAAATGATAGTAAATGGTTAAGTGTCCTAACATGTCTTGATTGTAGGAGTGTGTGTATGTCATTACAATATAGGAATATTATTTGTGCATCTTGTGTGTGCCACATATATGGACATATGAGGTCAAGGATTACTAGAGGCCTTCAGACTCTTAATTGTGCCATAGATGCTTATTAACTGAGAAGATCAAGTAATACTCACCACATCAATTGAGTGGTGGTATTCAGAGATGAGTACCTTCTTTATACATACAATATTTTAAAAATTTATCATCTACTGACACTTTCTCTCTTGTAATAACCTATCGAGCTTTAATTTCTCTGAGTGCATGCCTTAAAGGGTGCACTGGGAAAGGGGTGAGGAGACCTTTGGTGCTTTAAAAGATTTTTGGTCCCTATACCATTACTTAAAACCAATACAAGTCACTTTTATCTAATTACCTAAGAAATTAAAACCCATATACCCACTTCTCTAAGTAATTCCAATTCCAAAATAAATTTTGACTAATGAAACACCCTTTTTATTCATTTCCTACTACATCAGTGAAGTTAATCTTATTAGGGATTCAATGCACATTCCAAAACTAAGTCAACCAAGTTGACCTAGCTATTAGGACTTGTTCCAAAGTCTTAACATTTGGTTAGATTTTTTGGTAGGTTAAATAAATAATTATTATTAATGGGGAATGTATATTTTTAATAAAGACACCCCCATAAAATAAAGTTAGTTTTAGTTTTATGTAGTTTTTATGTTTTGAGTTAATTAATTAGAACTACCTTACATGTTGATTTCCTGTAAAGAGTTGGTTACAGGATTAGTTGGTTTTACCAGTCATGGGTAAAATCTATATAATCTATGTTTGCAATGTAAAAGGGTTAACAGAGTAAAGGCACCCTTATGTACTTGGTTTTTTGAAAATTAATAAAATACTTGTGTACTCGCACTAAGTAGGGATAAGGTTCAAATTATTTGATCAAGGATTTATCAGTGGTATCAGAGCTTGGTTTTGTCTAGCATGATGAATTTTGGGAGCTTGGTGAATTTGAAAGAAGGCAAGGTGAAAAGTTAAATTCATGAGAAATCAAATGGTGTGAAATAAGGTATGCCATATTAAGAAAATATTTCATTGGTTTAAATGTAATGTCAAAATTTTGAAAAATTATTAAATTATTTTATTTTTTCAATTTTTTTTGCATTTGAGCTTGTGTATTTCTCTTATATGACCATCTAGTCATTTTGGCCATTCAAGCTCAATTAAATTGTACTCAAACTCCTCATCTAGCATTTAAAATGAATTTATTAGCATTTAAATGTTATTAAATTCATTAATTTTTGGCAAAAATAAACTTGTACAGCCTATTTGTGTATTGAAAACCTCTGTATTTTTCATCCATGGATGCCATTGTTGATTGCATTCATTCTCAGCCATTTTAAATCCAAAAACACCTATAAATATGGTTAAAACCCCTATTTTAAATCCTCAAAGGAAAATCTATAATTTTTTTTGATTTTTACGGCCAATGGTACAACCTTCCAATGCCCTGGCTAAAATTTAAAACCATTTCCAACAAAAAACACCTTAAAATTTACTAAAATCAACCACAATTAGTTTTATACTACCTGTACAGATTTGTATGGCCATAGGGAGTGAGAGCAGGTGCAGAGAAAGGTTACAAGAGTTGCCATGGCATCCCAGGCAAAAATGGCACATGAATAAATTGGCAAATATTTTTCTTATGTTTCTAAAGTTTGGATATCAAAAATTTGTCTTAGATGTTTCCCACATGAGAAGCTTGGCTGAGAAAGTTAAACAAGGAAAAATCTTGGATTTATTTACATACATGTAATTTTTTTTTAAATTTTCCCTCATAGACTAAATCCAACATAAGTACAAGTTTTTGCATATTATATTTTGAAAGTGCTCTTAGAGCAATTGGTTAAAGTCATTTTGTAAGAAGCTTACAAAGAGGAGGTCAAGGGTTCAAATCCCTTCTTTTTGGAAGAAATTGATTTAGAATATACTTTTTGTAAAAGGAATATCCCCTTTTAATCTACTTTTTGTATGCCTGAAAGTTGTGAAAAGCATACTTATTGTATAGTGTTATTTTAAAAATAAAAAAGGGGAATTAAATTCTATTTATTACATTGTTCTGGTGACATAAGGGTGTAATTGGTGGAATAAGGAAATAATTTGGTGAAATAAGGGTGTAATCAATTGATTTTTGGTGAGGTTAAGTGCAAAACCCATCAAAAATTCTTGTTTTTCTTTTTTGATCTATGCGGAGGTTAAGTGAAAAACCCCATAGAAGTAGTGTCTTGTGTAGTGAGTGTGATATTTGTTTCATCTCTTTTGCATTATGTCATAATTTTATCTATTGCACTTGCTTTTATTTCAAGATTCCAAAGATTCAAAACTTGCTTTCAGATGGTGATAGATTAACAATTTTCAATTATTTTGATTGAAAATGATTGATGGAGGCTTCACTAGTTTTTAATGAGTTATGGGATATTATCAAGAATGAAAATCCCACATTGCCAAAAACATAGGCTAAATTAGATGTATTCAATTTTCATGATTATAAGGCCTTATCTCTCATTAAATTTGTTGTGATCATGATACTTATGTTCATATTGTAAATTCTCCTCATAGTTACGTTGCATGAAAAATATTGTTAGATTTGTATGATAAGAAACCCAAGCATAAGAAGATAGATATTCATATGTAGTTGTTTACTTTGTCATTAGATGAAGATGAGGATATGGGAGAATATATTTATAAGTCTAAAAATATCACTACTAAGTACACTAAGGTTGGGTTTGGAAAACTAGATGATGACCTCATAGTCACTAATGCTTTGAAAGGACTACCTGGGTCCTATAGGAATTTTGTTGAAATGTTGCATGTCTCTGACAAGATAACAGGAATCACCTTTGATAAGTTGGCTGAGTTTCTCATCCAAAATGAACTCTCTCTACCTAAAAAATCTAAGAAGATCAAAGAAGCCCATGTTTTAGATTCAAATCCTAGTTCATCTTCATCCGGGCATCAAAACAATAGAGGAAACAGTTATAGAGGGGGTCAAGGTTACAGAGGGAGCATATATCAAAACAGAGGTAGGGGTTATTCAAATAATCAACAATCTAACCAATCCCATTCACATGAAACAAGTGATCAGGGACATGGTCACAACTCATATAGGGGTAGAGGTCGAGGTAGATCAGACATTCAATGTCATAGATGTGGAAAATTTGGTCACATTGTCTCACAATGTAGGATTACTTTTGATAAAATTTAGAGGCCACAAAAAGTGACTAAGTCTAACTTTGCTCAGTATGCTGATCATGACTATGATGAGTTCAATAATGTTTCCCATGAATCTACATTCACTACTTTGGGGCACATTGATTATATTAAATATGAGGCTAGAGATGAGCTCACAGATTTATGGGTTTTAGACACATGAGTAATCAAACACATGAAATTTAGGAGAGATTTCTTTTGGTCTTTCAAGGAAGCTTCTCTCTCTCTAGTTGCCTTAGTAGATAAGTCTATGCATACGCCACTAGGACTTAGATCTATTCATAGTCTTCTTCCTAATGGGTCTATAAAATACTTGGAATATGTTTGGTATGTTCTCACATTGAAGAAACACTTAATTTCTTTGGTAACTATTCAAAAGAAAGGTTATCAAATTGTGCTTCAAAATGGGCTCATTTACATCAATTTAGTGAAGGATGATTATAAAACAATGTATATAGGATATAAAGATGGAAACTTGGTTAGATTGCATTGTAAAGTGCTTCCTCCCACTATAGAACTTGTGGTAGTTGTTGACACAAGTAGAGGTACTATGTCTACACAATAGTTATGGCATCTCCACTATGTACATTTGAATATCCACTCTTTAGTAGATTTGAAGAGATATGGTATGGTGAGTGGGTTGTCCACTTTTTTAAAATATATTATTCTTTGTGAGTCATGTGTTTTGGGCAAACAAAACCAGGAAAAATTTCCTAAACGGTCATCTTAGAGAGCTAACAGGTGTTTGCAGTTAGTTCATAGTGATGTATGTGACATGTAAAAGTCATCCATTGGTGGGTGTAGATACGTTGTATTGTTTATTGACAACTTTTATTAGATGACTTGGGTATTTTTTATGAAAAACAAATCTAAAGTTTTCGCTAAGTTTGTTGATTAGTTACACTTAGTCAAAAAAGAAATAGGTTCACATTTGGTCACTTTTCATTTAGATAATGGAGGTGAGTATACCTCAAATGAATTTTTAGATTATTGTTGAGAACATGGAATTCATTGATAATATAGAAATGCTTATACTCCACAACAAAATAGAGTATCTGAATAGATGAACAAAACTTTAGAGGGCACAACACGTGCCATGTTGTACTCTAAATAACTTGAGATAGGTTCTGGGCAGAAGCCATTGGTATTGCAGTGTATTTGAGAAATAGGTCCCCCACAGTTACACTTTTGGAATAAACTCCATATGAGGCATGGTATGGGTTTAAACCAAAAGTTAAAAACTTAAAAGTGTTTGGATGTCTTTATTTTGGTTTGGTTCCTATTAAACATAGAACTAGGTTGGAACCATGAAGTTGAAAATGCATCTTTCTTGGTTATTCTAAAGATAAAAGGGGTTGCATTTGCTTGCATAGGATACGAGAAAATTCATAGTGAATCAAGATGTAATATTTGATGAGTTTTGGACTATGAACATTGCAGAGATTGATTCTCAACTTGATAGATTAGAGAGGAAAAATACAAAAAGAGATAAGGGTTTGAATAATGGGGTAACTCTTTGAAGTTATGGTATGAGACTGAAATTCCTTCACTTTCCTCTTCTTCATCTACAAATTCATAGTTTTATGAATTAGAAATTATTGAAAATTCTCTAATTCCCCCTTCGAATGATGCACATAATGAGAATTTTGGAGTCCCTGATTTGAATAATTTGACTAAGTATCTAAAATGGGCTCAAAGTACTTTTTCTAAATTGAAAGTAGATGAAGTTGGTTTAACAAGGCCCAATAATTTTCAAAAATATGTAAACTATGCTATGGTTATTACTACTTCTTCCTCTGAGCCATCCACTTTTGAGGAGGCATCTACTAAACATATTTGGTAATAGGCAATGAAAAGTGAGTATGATGCCATACTTAACGATAATACATGGGTTTTAGTTGATCCTACTTCGCATGTTAAACCCATAGGATGTAAATGGGTTTATAGGATTAAGTATAAATTAGATGGCTCCATTGATAAACATAATGTAATACTTATTGCAAAAGGATATGCGCAACAAGAAGGCATTAACTATGAGGAAACATTTGCACCAACTGCCAAATGGCACACTATTCATATGGTAGTTGCCTTAGCAACATAAAATGGTTATAAAGTACATCAATTGGATGTTAAAAGTGTTTTTTAAATGGTGATTTATAGGAAGAAGTATATGTGAAATAACCTCAGGGTTTTGAACAGGTGGGTGCCGAACACAAAGTGTGTAAATTGATAAAAGCTTTGTATGGACTCAAACAAGCATCTAGGGCTTGGTATGAGAAAATGGATTCATACTTGAAATCCATTAGTTTTCATCATAGTGAATCTAATGATACTCTCTATTTTCAAGTGTAGGGTAAGAAAATGGTGATACTTGTTCTCTATGTCGATGACTTGTTTATCACAGGTAATGATGAAAACCATAACAAGTCTATGAAGAAGGAATTAAAAGATGGGTTTGAGATGATAGATCTTGGACTTCTTGACTAATATCTAGGCATAGAGGTAACTCGGAAAGAGCATAGTATTTTCATTTCAAAAAATAAGTATATTTATGAGTTATTAGATAGGTTTGGCATGAGTGATTAAAAACCTACCCTCACTCCCATGGAAAGTAACTTGAAATTGTCTAAAGATGATAGCAGTGTCTTTTTTGATGGCACCACATACAAAAAATTGGTGGGAGGTTTGATATACTTGATGACTACCAGGCCTGATATTTCATTTTTAATTGGAATTTTATCTATGTTTATGCATGATCCTAGATAAATTCATTGGCATGTAGCAAAATGAGTACTTCATTACCTTTAGGGAATGAAAACATATGGCCTTGAATACCACTGCAATAAAAACTTCAAACTTGTTGGATATTTTGATGTAGATTTTGGTGGATGTGTGGATGATAGAGTGTCAACCACAAGATACACTATGCATATGGGTTCAACTGCCATTGCTTGGTGTTGTAAGAAGTAGGATATAATGGCAAATTCATCAATAGAATCAGAGTATATTATAGCATGGGATGCTTCTAGAGAAATTGTTTACCTACATCATATTCTTAAAGATCTTTAGGTTTCTCAGTTTTCTCCTACATAGTTATACATTGATAATCAAAGTGTAATTAAGATGTCCAAAAATCCTATGTTTCATGTCAAAATAAAGCATATGGATGTCAAATACCATTATCTATGAATGCTGGTGGCAAATAAAGTTCTTGATTCAATATATTGCCAAATTGTTGATTAGACAACTGACATCTTCACAAAACCCCTTGATAGAATCAGATTTGAAAAATTTAGAAAAATTCTTGGTATGTGTCTAAAGACCTAACTTTGGATGATAGGGGGTTTTTTAGGACTTGTTCCAAAGTCTTAACATTATGTTAGATTTTTTGGTAGGTTAACTAAATAATTATTGTTAATATGGCATGCATATTTTTAATAAAGACACCCCCATAAAATAAATTTACTTAGTTTTAGTTTTAGGTAGTTTTTATGTTTTGAGTTAATTAATTAGATCTACCTTATGGGTTGACTTCCCATAAAGAGTTGGTTATAGGATTAGTTGTTTTTACTGGTCATGGGTAAACTATATATATAGTATATGTTTACAATGTAAAAGGATTAACGGAGTAAAGGCACACTTATGTACTTGATTTTTGAAAATTAATAAAATACTTGTGCACTCGCACTAATTAGGGACAAGGTTCAAATTATTTTATCAAGGAGTTATCACTAGCTTGAGACATAACGACTAACTTTCTTGCCTAAAAAAATTGATCTATTCGATCATTTTGACTAAATTCCCATGAGGGTTGAGGGTCATTCCTTGTATATAAATACAATCTTCATTTCAATCCAAAAATGGGAAACATTCATTTTTTTATTTTTACATCTCACAATTCTATAAATTTTACACTTCAGGAGTCATTGATTAGGATTTTGTCTTGTAAGGGATGAAATTTTTTTGTGGGAAAGTCTTGGATGCAAAGTAGGAATCTTCTAACCTAGAGCTCATTTCTATAATGTGATTCTTAAAAATCCACAACAACCTATTTAAAAACACCATTGACCAAGGGAGAGATTAAGGTATGACATGTTTGTCCAAAGATAAGTATTCCTAACTTTTACTCTTTCATTTGGTAGATTAGATATTGCACAAAGTAATAGGTTGAATATTTTAATCTTTACTTAGAATTACCTCTATATTTAATTGAGTAGAGTTTTCCTTTGCACATTATGTTTTATTTGTTTAACTATCACCCTTTGTGCCATAAGCTTTAGTGAGCACTAGATTAGATTTATTTTATGTATTATATACCTAGCTAGGGTTATTACATCATATCATTTTATTATAGGATTTTGAACCCTATCCTTTTGTGTTATGTAGTAAGATATCCATTTGTTATGGTTTAGTAGATCTAAATTGGTCATGTCTTAATATAAATAGTTATGCAATGATTTATTGGTAAGATTACCTTATTTGAGATTAGAATTAAATAAGTAGGATAATTTATATATCCATCCTGATTCATTACATAATAACTTTGATTTTAACTGGATCAACATCAATGCCTCTATGGAAGACAAGAAAACCTAAGAGTTTACTAGAAGTAACACCAAACACACATTTGAAGGGGTTAATTCTAAATTTGTATTTAATGAGTCGATCAAATATGATATATAAATCATGAAGATGAGTGTCATGATGTTTATATTTAGAAATAAGATCATCCACATAAGTTTTTATGATTTTATAAATGAGATATTGGAAAATATGGGCCATTGTACATTGATAAGTAGCTTTAAGATTTTTGAGAGAAAAAGGATTTTTAATATAGTAATAGGTGCCCCATATTATGGTAAATGTTTTTTTATGTTAATCCTTATGATCTATGTGAATTTTATTATATCCCCAAAAAACATCTAAGAGTGATAAAATTTCATAACTAGTGGTAGAATCAACAATGGCATCAATTTATGGTAGGGGAAAATTATCTTTTGGATAAGCTATGTTTAGGTTGTGAAAGTTGATGCATATTCAAAAAACCATGGTGACATTTTTATGAATAGGGATAATTGCCATTCTAATTAATCCATAGGTTCAATGAATTTATAATCCAAAATTTTGGTGATTTATTTATGGCATAAATTAAAAATCTTGAGAGGGAAGTTTTATTGCTTTTGTCGTATGAATTTGGTGTCTGGATAGGTAATGATATTCTAGAGAACAATTTTAAAATCAATTATAGGCATGTATTCATATGAACAAGTGACATTAATATATTTATCAAGTAAGATACTAAACTTATTGTGTTCTTCAAGGGTGAGTTATTTAGAGATAATGATAGGTCATGGACATGTAGGTGAAATGCATTTTATTTTTATAGTTTCTTTGATAAGAATAACATTTTCATCTTGGAAATGATATGGATGATGAGGGAGGGAATAAATAGGATGTGTTTTAGGGTCTACACTAGAAATTAAATTATTTAAACAAGGATCATTTTGTTGAAAGTGGCCAAGTATTTGATGTTGACATGGAAGTTGAGGTTCTCTAACATGGAGGAGTTCTAGTATTGCTTCATGATTGGGAAACATGGGTAAAGGTCCATAATATTTTACATACACTTCAATATAAATGATTTTATTACATTTGATATTATATTTAGGATGTTTTTATCTCATAATAGTAGATATAACATCTTACATAATCTCAGGTAAAGTTGAGGATAAAGATTATGTGTTGATGAGATCAGGTTGCATGAAATCAATAAGGTCTACAATAATTATATTGTTTTATTCAATAGATGTGATTGTAGGTGATAGATTGGAAATATTTATTTTGATCGAGTTATGTTGGATAGGTTTATATTGGTAGTGGTTGAATATTATTAGATTGATCAATACAATCATAAGAGGAAGAAAAAATGTTTATGGCCGGTAAAGTGGGTTGTATTAAATTAGGTTACATAGGACATTAAGAGGATGTTATAATAGGGATTTATTCAATTATCACTGAAGCATTTAATAATGGTGGTTTATTAGGGGTACATAACATTTAGGTTTTGATTTAGTATTAGATGAATATGAATGACATGAACATCATGATTGAATGTGTTTTTTTGGATAATGTTGCATATCTAAGACTTTTCAAAAGAAGTTATTGTTGATTCCATTTTTGATAAAGAGAGGCAGATGATATACTTGAAATAAAATCTCATCATTAATCATATCTTCTTCAAGAAATTCTATGGAGGGTTTTGTGGATGAGGGGATTATTTCTATTTTATGAAGTTATATAAGTTGAGGAATATTAAAAGGGAGTTCCAAATTATGAGATTGTGATTCTTCAATATTTTATAGTTATTGCATAAGGAGTTTATGATGATAGGGGGAGGTTTAGATGAAATCCATAATGTGAATTTTTCAAGGCATTGAGTTAAGTTCTTATCAAAAACTCCAATAAGATTTAGAAGATGAATAACTAGCACGAGGTTTATGAGAGATGAATTTTTTTATAGGGATAGGATAACTAGGTTAAGGTTCTAGTTGTGTAAGTCGTTCAACATTAGTATTTTGTTTGGAATATACTGGTAAATTAGTTGTAATATAATTAAACAATTATTTTTTAGTAGAGGATTTATTATGTTTAGTGATAGGATCCTTGTGAACAGGTTCATGTCGATAATTGAATTTAGCTACATTCACATATTGAGAATTGGTGTAATATGGGTCATAATTGGTGTCAATTGAATAAATATTATCATTTGAATTTTGTGTATTAGGATTAGGAGATGATTTATAAGGTTTTAAGGGTATGGTTTTAATAACTTGTTTCTTTTGAAAAGCTTTGAGATAATCAGGATGATGTAATTTGATCATAACATCGTGATCAAATGTGTCACCTAACATGAAAGAAACCAAAAATTTTATAATCCCATGACACATTTCATGAGAATGACCAATGCCAATATGAACCAAAAAAAATTATTAAGATCATACAATAATGGGGGGGCATTATTGTTATAGATGAAGGGTTTAGATGGAGATAGTAACTGCTTCATTTGTGATGTCATTAATGGTGGGTAGGAAGAAGTTTGATTATCTATTTTAACTACTCATATTTTTTCAGATGGGATTGAGATTGTATATTTTCACTCTTAATTACATTAGTTGAATTTTGGAAAGATTCATTGATTAAACTATGCATTGGCTCCAGTTATTTCTTAAGTCTTATCTTTTAGCTTGATCAAATGCCTCATTTAAAGTTTGTGGGGAAAAAATTTGAACCTTGTATTAAAGATAAGGATTTAAATAAATGATAAATAATTTAAAAATATTATCATCATTCATGTTGTGATATGATTTTTGAGTTAATGATTTACACCATTTGATGAAAGTGTGAACTGATTCAAAGGTAAATTTCATAACATTAATGAAATGACTAAGACAATTTTCAAGGAGATCATTTGTTACAATTATTTAACTAAAGCATTGACTAAATCCTCTAGTTGTGAAATGGAATGTTGAGGGATTTAATTATACCATTCTAAATAATCTCCTATGAATGTTTTGACTAAGATTTTGGTAGTAGAAAAAGTATTGATTTGAACCCATTCTGTGTAGAAATGACTCAAGAAAGGAGACATAGTCTTTAATTCCATTATATTTAATGGTTAGAGACATGTTTCCAATATTGATGGATACAATGAAAGGAGATAACGGTTCATTTTTAAGATGTTGAAGCATTTTTTTATGCATAAGAGGTTTAGGAATGATATTACCATTGGCATATCTAAGAGGAGGAGGAATACAATTTTGGTTATTTTGAGGCATGAGGAGAGGAGGTTGATAATCATTTTCAAGATGTGATGTTAGATTTGCATCATTTAGGAATTATTGGCTGTTTGCATAATATTCATTTATTGGACCATTTTAGTAAGAATTTGAGTGGTATATATGGGTGTATTTTGATTACTAGTGGTAGGAGGTGATGGATGAGTTTTAATATTATTTTTGGAAGGAGGAACATTCCCAAGACTAGGGATATAAATGTTTTGTATAAGAGGATTCCATATGGGAGTATTTTATATTTTTGTATCTATTGCTCCAATGGTATTATAGGTTATTTAGATAGGGTATCATTAGGGCTATAGATGATATTATTATGAGAAGTTTGAAATGGGTTAGATCCATGTAATTCACCATTTTGGGTGATTTGAATCATGTTGTAATCAATGGAGTTAGATGAAGGTTGGAATTAATTACACCATGAGGGATTATCCTCTTGGGTGGTTAAGGTAGGTAAGAAAGGATAAACCATGTATCTTATAAATGGGTTAAGATTATCAATAAAAAATTTGATAGGTGATTTCATGATGATAAGTAATGTGGAAAGGAAAACAAATAAATATAGATTTTTAAGAGAAAAATATTATAAATAAAACTAGATTGACCACTAATGGGACTAGATCGACCAAGCAAGTGAGGAAATGAAGTTAGTACTAAGTCATCCTAATGATACAAGATCAAAAATGTAGATATACTTAGATATTTTGAAAGAGGTTACAATGTGATATTAATCTGAGTTGGTCAAGAGCTACACAATCAAGAAAGTCAATCTAGTTAGATTATGTACATGAAGACAACATTATTCTAATAATGAACTAAGTTAGCCAAAAGCTGCGTGATTGAGTAGTTAGATATTAGTTAGATATTTTGAAAGATATTATAGAGTGATATTAATCTAAGTCATCCAAGAACTACATGATTGAGTAATTTATCTATTTATATTCTACATAGGGAGACAAAATTGATTTAATAATGAACTAAGTTGACCAAGAGAAACGTGATTGAGAAGGTATATCTTAGTTATATCATGCACATGAAGAAAAAATTGATATAATAATGAACTAAGTTAGCCTTGAGCCATGTGATCAAGTAGGTTGATCTAGTTAGATTCTACACAAGAAGACACCACTGATCTAATAATGAACTACATTGGCTAAGAGCTATGCAATCAAGCAGGTTGATCGAGTTAGATTTTGAATAGGAATATAAATGATATTGAAACTAAATGGATTGAGCTAGTCAATCTAGTTGGGAAAAAATGAATCAAAACATTCTAAAAATTGACTAGATTAAGTTGGTTGATCTAGTTGGAAAAATAGGAATCAAAACATTTTGGAAATAGATTAGATCGAGTTGGTCAATATAGTTGGGCAAAATAGATAATAAAATGGTCTAGAAATTGAATGGATTGAGATGGTTGATCTAGTTAGATAAATAATCCAAGAAAGTAGTCTACTATATAAAATCGATCGATTTAATTTTAGAATAGAATTAAAGTAAGTACAAAGTATAATATTGAGTCATGTTAGTCGATGTAGTCTATCACACATAGGAAACTAGATCAAGCTAGTCATTCTAGTTTAAACACGTAACACATAACTTGTATCAATGCTAACTGATATAGTTTGTAATACAATATATAATAGTAACAAAAAAGTAAAAAATGTATTTTTTTAACTATTAATTCTAAGTAATAATTTGAAAATAATATCATGAGGTTGTACTAAAGGTTGTGTTTAATAATGTAGGCTTCCAAAAATACTAGCTTGTTTATTAGATAGTAATGACCCAATGTTTTAGAGTGTTAACTATACATGAAATGCTATTACCATAGCCCATTAAACTCAATTTCAAAGGTAATCTAGAATTATCTTCTTGACATTAACCACTAACCGATGCACCAGACAATAAAATAGATGGATATATTTCTAAGGTTCAATATAAAAAGGAGTCCTAATAATTTTTAAAATATTGCAAGGTACATAGAAACTAAAGATTGTGTTTAGCCATGTACTATGGCTATGAGTACTAGAGAAATCCCCTCAAAACATGATATTTGTAAATAATAGACAAGGATCATAAACACATTATCGAGTATCCCTTCATGATAGTATCTAATTGGTTTTAAGATTGCTAGTACACAGTTTCTAAGAAAAACCAAATAAGATAAAAATAAATGTGAAAATCAAGTTGTAATTATAAAATAAAATAGACATACAACCAAATATTTATTTCAAAATTAAAAGTGATTATGATTACTATGAAAAATAGAAGTTAATTGACTTTACTTATACTAAAAAATAAAACATATAGAACAAGATCGAGCAAGGCAATCTAGTTGAACAAGCAATACAAAGCAAGATTAAGCTGGTCAATAAAGTTTGTTCAAAAATCAAGCCCAAACAAATGAAATCAAGTTGGTCAATTTATATTGGTGGCAAAAAACATAGACACAAAACTAGATCGACTTTCTTTATTTAGTTTATTGTGTGTACAATTTGATAGAACTAATAATTAGCAAAGTACTAAGAGGAATTTAAACTAAAAAATAGGAATTGTAAATTTATTAAAATTAACAAAATGGAAATGCTAATTTTTTAATAATGAGCCTAGAAGATAGAATAATATCAACTAGGTCGATTTAGTTTTATTTTTAAATCTTTATTGACTAGGTTATCTAGGCAACATTTTTAATTTTGAAAAGATAGGAAACTAAAAGCATAATTAATAAATAGAATTGAGTAGATTGTTCTAGTTTAATAAGACTAAAAATATGAATGTTAAACAATATAAAATAAGTCTATTTCATTGAATATAAATAAAATGTAGAAAATAATAAAATGACTGAATTGACCAAGTTAATTTAGTTAGATTAAAATGAATAACATAATCAAGTAGATCAATTTTGTTAAATATAAAATAAGATAAAAATAATAGTTAAATAATGGGATTAACTGGTTTGATATTTTTGGCCAAAATTGGACCCTTTAAAGAGAAGATAAAACTAGGTTGATTGACATGACCTAGTTGACTGTAAACCTTGTACTTGTAAATATAGAAAATGACTAGATCGACCAACTCAATCTAGTTAGATGAAAACCTTAGACCTGTAGATAGAGAAAAAGACTAGATCAACCAACTTGATATAGCTATCTTAAAAATAGATATATATTAATAAAATGAAACTTGATCAACCAGCTCAATCTAGTAGACTATAACTAAAAAATGAAGTATATAAGGTTTAGATTCATGTTGACTTCACTAGAATGTATGAAATGAGTTAGGATGGATCTATAACTTGTATTAATTAGTGAACTCCAAGATTAGAGAAGGTAATCTTACAAACAACTCATTTCATAGCTATTTATATTAGAACATGACCAATTTGGATCCACCAAAACATAACCAATGGATCTCTTACTACATAACACCAAAGGAGAGGGTTCTAAAGCTGCTAGGCAAATGATATGATGGAATAACCATATCTAGGCCTACAATACATAAAATGAATATAATGTAGTACTCCCTAAAGTTTGTGGCATAAATGGGGGTGATTAAACAAACAAAAAATAACATACAAAGGAAAACTCTACTTAAATCAATGTAGATGTAATTATAAACAAGGAGTAAAACATTCAACCTATTACTTTGTGAAATATCTAATATATAAAACACAAGAGTAAACATTAGGAATAATTACCTTTGGAGGAACCTGTTGTGCCTCAATATCTCCCTTGACCAATGGTGCTTTGTAAAAATTTATTGTGGCTTTGTAAGGATCACACTATAGAAATAAGGTCTAGGCTAAAAGACTCCTACTTTATATCCAAGACATTCCCACAAGACAAGCTTCTTTCCTTCCAAAGTAAAACCCTAACCAATGACTCCTCAAGGGTAAAATTTGTAGAATTATGAGTTGAAAAAATATGAAAATGAATTTTCCCCTTGTTAGATTGAAGTGAAGGCATATTTATATCTAATAATTGACCCTAAAACCTCACATGAATTCAGGCACAATGATCAACCAACTCTATTTTGCTAGGTGGGAAGATTAGCCGTTAGGTCTCAAATTAGGTCGATCATGATGACATAGTTTCATAATGTGTGTTGAATCTATAACAAGATCAACTTGGATGACATAGTAGGAAAATTAAGAAAAAGAGTGTTTATTTAGTCAGGGGCTATTTTGGAAGGGGATTTGCTTAGAGAAGTGGGTACATGGGTTTTATTTATTTAGGGAATTGGATAAATATAACTTGTAGTGGTTTTAGGTAATGGTATAGAGACCAACAATATTGTAAATCAATAAATGTTTGCCTCCCCATTTCATGGTGCACCTTTTAAGGTGTGTACTCAAAGAGATTGAAGCCCAATAGGATCCCATAAGAGAGAAAACATCATTAAATGACAAATTTTAAAAATATAGTGTGTATACACATTCCAACTACCAACTGGGGAGGTTATTGTGACATTCGAGGACATCTAAAGGATCCTACACATCCATATTCATGGTTGAGCCTTACAATGGTAGGCATAGGGATGAGTGGCTAAGATAGAGATTTTGATTATGATGTCTGACATTATTTTGAGGGATGAGATAGTTGACATTGATGCACTAAAGGAAGAACTAATTATTAACAGGGAGCCCTTGATCCTTATGGCCATTATTAATGATATATTGATGCATGATAAGAGTGGATTTTTACACATGGGTATCACAAGAGTTATCAGATATGTATTAGAATACACCTATATTTTACTAGGGCCTTGTATTTCTTGTAAAATTATACATGGATCTACGCATGGTTGCATATCAACCCAGATAGAGTATCGAGGCATCCACCCTTCTTTAGATATGGTCATGGGAATACATGGCTATTGAGAGACCCTCTTGATAAAGAAGACATAGGTCACAGGATGAACCTTTAGCATATGGTTGGGAAATTATCATAGGAGGTAAATAAGGGAATCTGGGAGACCTAGTTTTTATAGTCATGCTATTGATGTGATAAATGAACAATAGCTAATTTAGAGACCCTATATTTAGACACAATTTAGGTGGATAGAGGATGTTGATTATATATGGTTCATGACCACTATTTTTTATATCATGGTCCATCATGAATTCATCGTTAAAAAATATTAGCCAATTTAGGTACAACATTAACTCAAAATTTAGCAATATGTTCCAAATGGGTCTCATATTTTTTCACATGTTTCTTGGGAGACCAATGACTAGGGTCAACTAGTGCCTAGAGTGGAGGTGATTACTAGTTGGGTGTTGGTACAGGAAATGTTTTAGACCCATGGAGTAGGATTTTCATATGCAGGGGTCAGATATGCTTATATGACATGGTAGGCACAATAAAGACCCATTAGATTTACCAAACCATAGCTGACATAAGTGTGGACTCTTAGAGAGCATGTTTAGGTAGTAACACAAGCCCATCCTCATCATTAGAGGTAGAGATATGCATGTAGGAGATTGGTGTTATTATAAAGAGATGATGATGGGGATGGGGTATGGGCTTATGTCCAATATCCTATGGCCATGGATTTATTAGAGAGCATGTAGGCAAAGGATGAGGTGGGATATTATAGATGATTATATGAGAGTGTAGTGACATAGATTCATAAGGCACCCTAATTTGAGGAGTACAATAGCTAAAGATCTCAATGATCTTCTAGGAGACAACAAACATATACCTCACAAAGATTATTAGGATAAATAGATCCACAAATAGGATTTATAGGACCATGACAGGTGACACCACCACATAATACATGGTAGAGTTCATGTCAAGGTAACCCTAGACCTAGATCACCTCAGAGGAGTCTACCTTTGAGGTAGGACCTATAACCCAAAATAAACATTGATATTCCTTAATCCTTTTTATATCATATAATTTAGTACTAATTCTAGGTAAAATTCTACACATTTCCTTTAAAATCTTTCAAAAGGTCATCCCCAGACTCCTAGTGGAAACATTCTGTGTAATGGTAAAAATGTGAGAAAAAGTAGTAGAAGTATTCTACACTATGGTATAAACATAAATAGTCTACAAATACAAAATTTATTATGTTTTATCAAATATTATTTGTTGAATAGAGGAAACATATTATAATTAGTGAAATCATGTTTATGTTAGCAAAAAAATTCTCTATCTATCTGATTATGTTTGTAGGGATTGGTGGGATTACTTTGTTATTTTGTATAAATGTGGTGTACTTTGACATAATCATTTTTGTTTGTTGACTATTTATTTTATAGGTTTGGAATAAATGTGTTATAATTTGGAAAAAACATTCCACTCAACAAAAACATTGCTAACTTCGATGGAAATGTCATTTATATTTTCTACATTTTATTTTTGTATTGAAATAAATGTGGTTTGTTCTATAGAAAATGTTATTAGTAGTAGTGAAATATTTCATTGATTAGCCAATTCATTGTTTATGTATATATTTTTTTGTTTTTATAGATCTAATAAATCACCTTGCATATTAGTGGAATATGTATAAATAATATTTTTAAACTTTATCAATTACTAATGTTTTCTCTCATATAGGAACCCATCGAGTCTCAATATCTCTAAGTACACACCTTAAAGGGTGCACTAAGAAAGGGGTGGGTATACCATTGGTGATTTTCAAGATTTTTTTCACCTATACCACAAATTGAAACCAACATATAACTCTCCTATACACTTCCCTAAACTTTGACACCTCCCTTACACACTCCTCCAAGCAATTCACTACCTCAAAAAACCCCTACCTAAACCAAAAACTCTTTTTGATATTTATCGAACAAATTCAGCCTAGGCCGACCCCATACTTAAAATATATGATCATGTTATACGACTAGGTCAACCTTGATTGACCTAATCTAGGACCTAACTAGTTTTATTAATTAATGATATAGGGTTGATTGGGCCAACTCTATCAACTAAGATTTTGGAAGGGTTTAAAGTTAGATCTAGATATATATACACATCCATTTACACCATTTCATAGAGAAATATAAGAAGCAAATCATTATTTTCAAATCTTCTTATCCACCATTCTACTTGAGGAGAATTACTTATGGTTTTAATACTACACTTATAAATACAAATCTTGTCTTGTAAATAAGTATTTTATATGCATAGGAGAAGTAGTGTAGTCTAGAGATGACCTATATTTGTTATCCTTAAAAACCACAATAACCTATTGCAAAGAACCTTGGCCAAGGGAGAGATTGAGGCTTGACAGGTTAGTTCAAAGGTAATATTCCTAACTCTTTCTCCTCCTTGTTAAAGTATATATATTTTCATTTGTTAGCTTATATACTTCTCTCTCAATGCATTAAGATTTCCTCTACATTGACTTTAGTAGTGATATTATATGTATGTTTAATTTTATGTTTGTTACCCTCATTCTATGTCACAAGCTTTTGTAAGCACTAGGTTAGATTTTACTCTACTTTGTCATTTAATTGTGAATAAGAAAATATAGGATCTAACTAAGGTTATCACATGGTATTGATTTACCAGAGGCTTTAGAACCCTCTCTAGTGATATTGTTATGGTAAGAGATGCCTTGGTTAGGTCTAACAGATCCATCTTGGTCATCACCTTGATTGTCTAAATGTAACAACAAGCATAAGGGTAATTGTGATTTATCTTCTATGAGCTAGGATTGATTTTTAGATTATCTTCACTTTCCTTTATATACATTTCGGTGAAGCCAACATGAACTGACCCTTGTAGGTTTTCTTTCACACATTCATTTATTATCATCTATTATATATTTTTATTTCTACATTATTTGATCAAACCTATCGATATGGTCTAACATTCTATGTCTAGGTTTAACACATAGTCACTTTGATTGACTTTGTATTTCTATGTAGGTCTTATCCAACAACATGTAACTAGATCGATCAACTCAACTTAGTTTTCTTTTTCAAACCATAGGTTTGTAGACTTAGTCAACCTAGTTGACTTTGTTAGTAGGTCATTTTTAGCATATAGGTGTAAATACTTTGTTAAGTCAGTTGACTCTGTTAGTAGAATAAAAATCATCATCTAAGAAACACTATAAAAATAACAAATTCAAAATCTTGAAAAATTATCTAGTTCATTCTTACCTTCTTAGTCATTTTTATTCTTCATTTACAGTACTACTTTTCATATTTTGTAGTTTATAAACTGTAACCCTATAATGAACTGGGTTGATTAGGTTGACATAGTTATGTAGCATGTTTTCTTGTCTTGAAGACTCAGTCAACTTATTCAACTATGTTCTTCTATATCTTACTTCCACAAACAACATCGACCCTATTGATTATGTTCTATACTAGTTGAATATAATTTTTTTTGAACTTACTCTATACCCATTAAAAAATAAAGGAATCAACCTATCTTATTAGTAATTAATTCACTCTTCATTTTTTTACTTGCTTGATTAGAGTAACAAACATATATTAAATATGAGGTTTTTAATTTATCGATTTAATCACACTATTTTTCTTTTTTCACACACTTCCAATCACATAACACCAAAAAGAATTAAACAATTTCTACCCAAGGTCTACCTACTTGGATTTTATCACCAAGGGGGAAGCTAACTTGATATTGTGGCTAATTATAAATACATGGTTGATGTTACATATTGGAAAAGCACCCAACACTCTTATCATCATAGGATTGTGAAATGCATGGGTAGGCCCCAATACCAAGCCAATACCATCACCGATACAAATCCCTTTTAGCCTCAACTACCTAAAACTATCCTTAGGTTGATTTTCTATTTCCTTCTTGTAGCCAACTCCCTATAACATTTATTTTTATAAAAATATAATTTAACAAAAAATTAGGAATGTATACTTATTAGATTAGGATTTACATTCTAGTTTTGTTGCTTGCTCTTTGTAAATTGTATTTTATATTGTAAAACTTATATTATCCAATGTTGGTATAAGATTTGTGCTATATGATATAATTAGATTAAAAAAATTTGATCTAATTTCTTATGTTCTTAATTGAATATGTTTAGTTATTATATTTCAAAATATTTTTGTTTTCAAAACATAGTTGACCCCATCAACTCAATCTCTTACAAGATGCTTGTTCTATTTATCTTCAGTACCTAGTCAACCTATCTGACTATGCATCTTTAAAATTCCTTTAATTTATCCATCTACACACACATTCATCTTATTTGACTATGTCCTTCATACCTTGTTATGTTTACTATCTTATGAGATAATGTCTATTGGTTTGAACTTGTATCTTACCAGTTGATACTTATTTCTACATAAGTTTTTAGTCTCCCTACATCATGAATTTTGTTTTTGATGATGATACATAATTTAATCAAACAAACATGATGAGTTTCACCAATCCTAATAGGTCTTATAAGACACATCTTGTGGTACCCACCATGGATCAAAGTAATGTATAGGTTGCCATTCATACTACCAATCGTGGGACTCCTCCCCATTCATCCTCAATAATTAACCATTTGTTCTCACTAGAATATGACCGTGATTTAGAGGAAATAACAAGAATGCTCTTTTTCATCAATGAAAACCCTGAACATTGAGGAAAAGATCTTATAACCATTTATAATCTCATGATGGGTCATCATATAGGAGAACCCCATTCAACCTCCCCTACCTTTTCCCATGGATTTGGGAGAACCCATTTCTTTGTATCTCAATATTTCCACTCTATAATGTCTCCTTCCCATACCATGACATCATCTTCTATGTATTGTTCAACCTCCATGCCAAAACTTTATACCAACATGGTAGGTTCAACTTCTAATGGGCCTCTTCAAAATACCTGCATACTTAACAATGATACCAATGCTTCTCATGCCACTACTACTTATTTTTCCACTAGTGCAACACATGGTACTACTTCATACCACACTCATAATGAAAATTAAACTATTAATACTAACACTAATGCATCATATGTTGCATCTACTAGTCAAAATGCTACTCAAACTAACCAACTCATATTTAAAAAACTTAAAAAAATACACACCTTTTGAACCAATAATATAAATCAAATGATTCAGATGCAAAATCATCTCATTCATCTCCAAAGCTATCCTCACCAGGTTTCATATGGAGCATGAAATCCTAATGCCCCCCCACACCCCCTTAGGGATTGCCATGGTAACCTTATACCACAACTGCCACTTATCAACAAAACTGTTAAACATCTACAAAATGAACCTCTAGTACCTAAAATCACTAACATTGACATAGAAGGTATCACACCCACCATCACCTATAATGGATCCACCAATCACACTTTGTATTTAAAAACATTTGGTAACATTTATAAATCTTGGGTTAAGATTAACACCTTCATTGCTACTAAATTATTAGCTAAAACACTTTTAGGAGATGCTTTAGATTGGTAAAATTAACTAAAAAACCACTCTATAACTAGCCTAGGAAACTTGGTCAACTCACTAATCCAAGAATTACAAACCATTGATCTTCTTGAGAATAACTTATCCCACTTTATAAATTATAAACAACTCAAAACTAAAATTGCACAAGCCTTCATCAAATGATGGAAAAACTTATCTAAAAAATGTGAGCATAATATGGTGGATGAAAATATCTTCCACCTATTCACTAATGTACTATACCCCTAATTAAAATATCACGTTAGGACCCTCTCTCCAAAAAAACTAGAAGAAGCTTTTGAGTAGGAAAAATGATAAGATTTCCTCATGTGTCAATTCTAACCACCTCAACCTATAGTGGGAAATCACATTCTCATCAAAAATAAAAATAGTAATGTAACCATTGATGGTGTTATTGACACCTATGACATTATAGATACCATATAAGTAATTACTCCAAATAATGCCATGGAACATGATCCCTCTACTAAAAAAACTCTTAATCCCACATTTTCTCAACCTATCCACACTAATGTGCACAAACCACTATCCCTAGTAGAACTTAAAAAATGTCTTCTGAGACCTCTACCATAAAATCTTGACCCCACTCATCATATGAAATCATGGTATGATCCAAACAATTTTTTTTGGTTTCATGAAAGTTGGGGCCATTCACATGAGACTTATAGACAATTATGCAATCTTTCTATGGATTTTATTCTTGGTCCTAACTTTGATCATGAAACCCTTATTTGAAAGAGTTAACAAGCTTATGACATAGATTTTAAATTTCATGAAATTCAAAATAAATACCAATTTATAAACCAAGCTAATGCTTATCTTGATATCTACAAATAACCTCTTCCTAACCACCAAGATAATATCGAAAGACCTACTCCTACTACTAAAAATGTTAAAAATCTTATAGACCTTACTACCAATGATGAAAATGTGGTTAATATGACAAGCATGAGAAGAGTAATTACTTTTATTGACTCAAATACAACACCTACACATCACACCTCTCAACCATTCTACATCATTCAGGACACTTCCCCAGCCCATATAATGGAATTAGGTTAAGAGGAACCTATACCCATACAAGAATCACCTCTAACCACACAACTTTATTATACCTCTCATACCATTTCTCCTCTCCCCCCAATATACACACAATAAGATAACATACCCCAAACTTATAATAGTATTTCCTCTACCCAACCACAAGAAATACTTCAACCAAACACCACATCACCTAAAGTAACTCAACCCTTTTGTAATAAACCTAAGCCAACCATACCCTACCAACACAAGTTTAATTATACCTCTAATCCTCTTTCCCAAGAGATCTTGTAGCACTATGCACCTATATATAACCACCCTCTCACATGTTATAATGAATGGGATCCAATTGTGTAACTTTCTCATCTCGCATCTCACATACCTTTATTAGAACTAATGAGAACTTCTCCCTATCATCAAAACTACCTAATGCAGTTATTGTTCAAATGAACATCCCTCATCCTCCTCCTATAGGATGTAAAACTACCTTATCTAGATTTGAAGATAGTATACTTCAATAATACGAAGAGATATCCATCCATGTTGATGAAATAGTGGACACTTATCTCTCACTTAAGTTTCCTATCACTTTCATGATTCCTGATGAGATATTTCTTTGTGTGGATGATCCCCCTCTATTCATTATCCTCCAGATAAGTGATATCCAATTTAATCATCCTTAATTAATGAATATTCAAGGACTTGTGTTGCCTCACTTGACTTCATTAAGACACTTGGATATTATGAATATAACCTCAAATCTATGTGTAGTACATGTTAAGGATATGGAATAAGGTAAATTCCTCCTCAAGGTTATGTTTAGCTTCCAATTACCATTCCTCATATCATCATCTATGCAAAAGTTATGATATTTAATTTTCTACTTTGTTACAACATTTTAATCGATCAACCTTAGACTCATCCTATGAGATTAGTCACCTCATCTACATGCAAATGCATTAAATTACCTCACAATGGATCTTTATACAATATTTAAGGAGACATGAACCCTTGGAGTTTAAAATAATTCCAAGAATGTAGTGTTTTTAAAATACCTACACTTGAACCCCTGCCTAGTGTCCCATTTTGAGAATCCTAACTCTTCAACTATCTAGTCAACTCCATTTGAGGTTATAATGGTCACCTTAAAATTTTTAGGAACATTTAACCTAACCTCTTATACTTTGATGATGATGAGCTAGATGAGATACACCTCAAGATCAAAACCTCTAATATTTCTCCTCACATAATCACCCAACTTATTCTTTCTTTGTAACCTCAATCTTGTCATCTACCTTCTAATGACATACTTGTTATATTGTACAAAACTAGACACTTTATTCATCATGCTTCCTCTGATGACAAAGTCATTTTTACACATACCATCGGCTTGCATACACTTGATTATGATGATGGTTATGTTTTAGATGACCCATTTTTATCTATATTCATCTAAGATAGAAATTAAGAAGTTTTTCAATATCACACTTATTTATTTGAATATTTTCATTCTTATTTTAGCATTCCTTCCTTTATAACACTTAATACTAGTCTTTCTACTATTTGTCATAGGGTAAAGATGGAACACTCACATGGTATGCCTCTAGTCACATCATAAAACTTAAAGAGTATGTTCATGGATCATGTCATTATAGGACCTTATTATTTTTATAGATACCATGACTCTTATAGTCTGATTCCTATAGATATGCTAGCCACTATGCTTAGACCCATTGCAGGACTAGCCTTACCTATCGATGATCCTAGTTTAGATTTTGCTCTAGGCCCACCCTTCCTTCATGATGGAATTATTCCATTACCATAACTTGATATCTTACACATAAAATGGGTAGATCAAAATAATTATGATATTCATAGTGTAGCTGGTCATTGGACCAAAGATTACCATTTATATTAGCAGCCCTAGGTTTCTCCTTCCATCCCTTTAGCTAATACAACCCCATAGTTTACTAATAGATGTATTTTTTGATTTCATAAGATAAATAATCACTTTTATATATATTTACAAAATCTTAGGTATTACATAGATACATTTCACCCAGCTACTACTTAGCCTAAAGATAAGGCCATACCTCATCCTAAGGTATTACTAGAGTATATCCCTAAATATGGGGAAGTATATTATCTATGGCACTAATGTGGTACACATAATAAAAATAATTTTTGAGTCATATAGAAATATATTAATGAATTCCAATAAAAAATACTAGCACCAGTCATTCTTCCTTATACAAGTCACCCACATAAGAAGGTTCCTCCTTCTCTACATGTTGTACCTCCTTTTTGCCTTGTAACTAGTATTCCCACTGAGACATCCATTCCTCACATTATGTATCATATTCATGATATCCCACATGAAAATTAATCTTAATTAACTAAATATACCTTTTTAGTTGAGATTATATGAAAGGAAGTCTTTGCACAACTTTCTATGAAGATTGATGAGACTTTGGCAGGTGTCAAAATTTAGCTTTATAGAGATGTTTCAGATGTTATGGATAGTATTTGTGGTCAAATATATCAGAATTTGTGAGCATGACATGGTATTATTTCACAATGTTATACTTTATGATTTGAATTGGAATTGTAATCCATATTTATATCTCTTATACACTTGACTATGTGTCAAATTGGATTTCACTTATATATTTTACATGGATCATTATATTATACTTTATGTGTTTTATATGGTTTCATTATATTTCACATTTTATTATGGAATATTATCATTATTTTAATGTAGGCACACTTATGATTAAGTTTTCACTTCTTTCATGGATTTTTTACTTTTCATTTTTACAATGATTGTTTGCTATCTTATTACACTCAAAAATCAAATGATTATTATTGTGACTTAGTTATACAACCTTGATTCCCTTAGTATTATATCTCTACCATATGATTAGTTTGAAAACAAGAATTATCATTGTACTAATACCATATAATTTTAAACAAGGAATATGTAGAAGGGAGGTTAATCTTGTGTTAGTCTAATAAAACAAATCAAAATAACACACTAAAATCTTAACACCTCTAGTCTAGACACTAGGGAGAGCTTCGGTAACAAACACACAAATGAAATCAAAACTAAAACATAAAATAAAATTTTTAAAATTACTTGGAGATCTAAATAGCCTATTGAAAAGGATTGCTTGGTTTTTGCATCAAGAAATCTTCATCAATGGATCTTTGTTTGCTTCACCTTTCCTTGGCACCTTGGCTTGATTGATTGGCTTATGATTTAGGCATGGTAACATTACTTGCATGAAGATTCTCTCTCCAAATTGGCACTATAATACTACACTATTAAAATCTTTGAAGACATATAGGCATAATAAATTTACACCAAGAGAGCTTAAAAATCAATAAAACATGACCTTGTATTTATAGCCTCAAGAATCAACTCTCACCCAAGGTAAGTTAAGGTTGAGTTTAAACATGGAATGGCTTAAAACTAACCCTAGGTGAGTTGAGGATAACTCCAATTGAGTTAATAGTTGTCATGTAATTATGATTTTTAGTTACTAGGCATGGATCTTAGATATTTTAAGATATTTTGGAAGAGCTTGACAACTCATAAAGGCAATGATGAAATAGCTCGATATTTTAATTTTTGGAATTTTGATTTTAGATATCCATTAATTGAAAATGGATAATTAAAATAAGTATTTAATATTGTTTAATTATTTAATTCATTTTTATTAGCATTTTAGCTTTTTTATGAATTGATTAAGTGCCCTAATTAATGGGTCCATAGGACAAATTGATAATTGTTATGTTGTAAGGTGATTAAGTATGAATACATGAGAGTTTATTGTTACATACAGGCTACTATCTCAAATAGGGATGCCTCAAAATGATTATGAGCATTGATGAATGATGCATGAATGAAATTGGGATGTTCAGTGATTCATAAGATTAATTTTCAATGGTTAGTAATAATCAATCTGAAGTTTGGTAAAAATCTATTTTTGGTCAGAATCGTGTGTCTATAGTTTGCCCCTATTTGGGAAGGCATTGGAAGATATAGGCATAGTAAAATATTCTCAAATAATGAAAAGGTATTATATGCCTAATGCCTCAATAGCTAATGTATTGGATGCCCCCTCAAGGGAGTGATCAACAAATAAGGTCAAAGATCGATCCCTTGAAAGAAGGAAACAATGGGACCAAAGGGTGAAGGTGGGTGGAAAATATTTATTTTCCCATAGATGGTTATAATCAGTGGCATAGTGAGATACCCCAAGTGGGAAAATAAAAAAGGATGATTTTTCCAAAGGTGGTTAAAATAATCAAGGTAAAAATATAATGATTTTCTCAAAGGTGGTTATAATCATTAGCCAAAAGGAAAAGGGTAACAAGAGAATGATTTTCATAAAGGTAGTTATAATCATTAAAAGAAAAATAATGATTTACCCACCAGTGGTTATAATCATTATTAGGATAAAAACATGCCCCAGTTGGGCTGATAAATATAATGATTTGCTCAAAGTTGATTTTAATCATTAACATAATGAAAATAATGATTTTCCCAAAGGTAATTAGAGTCATTAGCATGATAGTTTGGATAAAAACACAATTATTTTCTCAAAGTTGGTTATAATCATTGGTACTACAAGTGGGATAATATGACAAATTTGGAAAAGGTAGCTTACATAATGAATCCATACTCATAGAATAAGAGTACACTGATATAGAGGAGAAAGATGAATTTAGGTAACTTACGAGTATGGAGATGCATATCCTAAATAGAAAGGATGAAAATTATTTCATGATTTAATTAATCTATATTGGGTAATGATGTGGATAGATCAAGAATTTTTTAGGTGCCAAGGAGAAGTACCATGACCACATTGGTTGTAAGATTTCCTGAGCTAATTTTTTCTATAACATGTGACAACATGCATCATGATATAAGACATCATGATAACTTATCAAAAATATGCATAAGGATTAACACATGATATAATAATCAAGTGAAAATAATGCAACAATGATAAAACCATGATGACAATGTTGACATATGAATATGGATGGACTTAAGTATCATGTACAAGGAATCACCAATGAATGCATATATACTAATTCAAGGCACAATAATGAAAAGAAAAAATAGGTAAATAAAGAAATAAAAAAAATTAAAAAAACACGAAAAAGTAAAGAAAAGACCCCAAACAATAGGAAATGAACATAAACAATGGTTAATCACAATGTTAGAAAAAACAAAGAACAAACAAGATGATGAACATTGCCCTTAGGCCATAGGAGACAATGAAAAAAACAAAATAACATGGGAAAATATAAGAAAAGGAAGGGGTAGTTGAGTTAAATAGAGATACACTAGGCAAGTGGATGTTGTCTACATAGTTTTATGGATGCAAGATCCAAAATAAAATTCATGCCAAATGTAGTTCTCCTAAGATATGGGATAGAAGAAGATGATGATCAAGAATAACATGATTCATGAGGTAGAGGAATATGGGAATGATATTGAAAAATGATGAGAGAATTGAAATGAGTGCTCATAAAATGATGAGAGCATAAAACTAATGCCAATAAGGATGGAGAAACTAAATGACAAATGGTTTATTGAAAATAGATAGGAGTCCTAAAATCTTTAAGGTAAATAAATGGTTAAAAATATGGTATGGTTTTGAAGAACATTTTCCAATATTTATGGAAATTTTGAAGCATCTCAACTCAATTGAGAATGATGAGATACTAAATGGTCCAACTCACAAAATGATGAGAGCATTCAAACTTAAATTTCACATAAACTGGTGAGAGTGTGGCAAAGGGTTATTGAGATGACCTCAACATGAATTAAGTGTTGCCTATATAATCCCATTATGACCTCAAGTCACTGCAGTTACTCCTTATAGTAGAAGAATCTGACTAGTTAGCAACAAATTTGCAAATTAGGCAAATGACACAGTATGGCAAGGTGGGACTTTAAGGCATGATAAAGATGTTTTTAGAGAACTTAATATTAAGTGGACTTATTGACCCTTAGACTTGGTAAAGTTATTAAATAATAATAATATATTATTTATTAACATGAGGTGAAAACCTCATGAAAATAAATAATAAAGTTATAATTATATGAGCTACCAAAATTTAATTAAATGACTTTATCAGGATGGCTGGACCCGTTATTTTTACAGTGGTCACCTCCTTTGGAATTTCAATATAAAATAGGGTTTTACCCTTATTGTGAGTACACATCTGAATATGAATTATTTTTATCATATTCAACCTATGAGTTTTGTGAACCATTCTGTGAAGAAGTGAGAAGGTAGAAGTATTTCTATTGGGGTTATTGTTTCTCAATTATTGAATATCACTCATGAGTTTTTTTTACCTCTTAAAAGTTTTTCCACTTTAAAATCTCTGTCATTTGTCTCATATGATTTGCCTATTCATTTACACTTCTTGATCTCATCTTGTGTATTTTTATATATATGTATACATGAAATCTTTCATGGAATCAGAGCCTATGGAGCATAGAAGTTTGAGAAGAAAATTATATTGAATTAAATATCAATATTTGATATATTAATATAGTTTTATTCAAATACTAGGATGCCACTAGCTTGGTGTATGGCTCATGCCTAAAAAAACTAAAAAATTTGATTTTTTAGTCAACATTTAATTATTTAAATTCTTTCCTTATTAAAAAAATTGAAAAGATTGGAATAGATTTCAAGATTTTTGAGTGCCTATACAAGTTTTTAGGCTCTCCTAAATATTTACAGGGGCACCATACTTCAGCTTGGATAATTCAAAATATTGAATTATTCATCAAAAAATTTATTTTGAAGGTCTAATTGTATTTATCAAACGAAAATAGGAAGATTGCTGAATTTTCAAACAAATCCAAGAATTGTATAAGGAGATATGAGCTCTTGAAATTCTATAGGGCAGCCATGAATCTGCAGGTATTTTTTAAAAATCATATAGTTTTGAAAAAGTATTTAAAAATTAAATAATTTATTAGTGTCTTTTTTTCAAACCCTGGATCCCACCTTTTGAAAAAGAAAGAATTACTAAAAATTTAATTTTTAAAAAAATCTTTTTCACTTATATTATTTACATGCACATAATATTTTTTTTTGTTTTTGAAAAATTAGATAAAAACATATAAATTTAGATTAGTGCATGTGAAATCTCAAGTAACTCTTAGAAGGGTTGGTAGCTTTCATTTTGTTAAAAGCTTGTCACAAAGAAGGTCTTGTGTTTAAATCACCCCTAATTTTTTTTCAAATTAACTTCAAATAAAATTAATTTGAATTTCAAATATTGGTTTGCGTGTTATGTTTCATGCATTCAAAAATCTAGGTAAACCTATCAACCTTCATGTGACATTTGATCTAGTCAAAACCTAGGCAAGCATAGCTGTGTAACCTATTAATCTTGAGGTTTTGGAACATTCCAGACACATTAGAGTGGTCCATTTTTTATGTTGAAGCTTTCTATTATTTTTCTACACTTTTTTTAATAATAGTGCCTAGGTGGTCATTTTGAGTGTGACTCTTTTGATACTTATATTTGTGCATTTTGAATTTAGTTTTCTATATTATTTATAATCTAAATTGTGTAATTAAATATATTTGTACTTATGATTTAAATTATTTTACAAACTTAAGTTAAATTCACATTAAAAAATATTTCATTTTAAGCATTTGTTTACTGTCTTGTTTAAGGGAAGCTATGCCTTCACCTCATTTTTATTTAGATAAATCTCAAGCTTAATGGAAATAATTACAATATATGAACAATTCATGTTAAATATGAATTTATGGCCTTTAAATTATAGAATATTGTTATTGGGACTGAAAAAGCCCCTTCTAGATGACATGTAACCCCTGAGCTTATCAATGCATTTCAAAAAAAATATTAGGAAGCTATGCCCATTATCTTGAGGAGTGTTAAGGATGAATTCCTTCTCCACATTGGTAATCAAGAGTCTCCTAACGATGCTTGGAAACTTCTTGAGTCCATGCATGAAGGCACTCACCTTTCAAATATAATTAAATTAATCCTTGAATTATTAACTACACCTATGAAGGGTGATGAAAAAGTTGTTAATTTTATTGTTAAAATTAAAAACATTAAAGCTCAGTTAGATGGATGTAATTGTAATTTGATTCAAGATCAGTTGTTTTATATTATCATTTTGTTAAATATTCATTAAAAGTTTATAAATTTCATTTCAATTTTGAGTTCTAAGTATCAAATTGAGCAAGATATCCCTAATCTTACCACTTTGTCTACTCTCCTAATTCAAGAAGATCAAGTTATGAAAAATTTTAATTCTAAAGAAAATGCCATTCAGGCACTTCTCATATTAAATAATGTTTCTGATAATACTAAAAACCATAAATCTAACCCTAATTCTACTAAATGCAAATATGGGAATAAAAAATCTGATAATAAAGATCATACACCTAAGTTTAATGGAAATTGTAATCTATGTGGTATATTTGGTCATATAAAGGAAAATTGTTATAAAAATAAGGATCAAATTAACAATAAATCTTATAAAAATAACAAAGGGAAAAAAACTAATCAAAGCAAGTAAAAGAATCAAGACCCTAATTAGAATAACACTCAAGATTTAAATGTTATTGTTTTATATGTTGCTTTATGTGTTTCAAATGAGAATGAATAAATTTTTAGATAGTGGTGCATAATACCATATGAAATGCTTATCTAATATTTTATATTATTCTAGATATATCTCTGAAAGAATTTACTTAGGAGATAATTTTTTTAGAAGCAACAAAATAGGGAATAACAAAATTTTCAAATGTTGTTATTAATGATGTTTTCAGTGTACCTAAGATTAAAAAGAATTTTATATCTTGTTATCAACTTACTAATGATAATTTCATTGTAACATTATTTAAATATAATTGGTCCATTAGAAATCAATCTGGTTCCTTGATTGTTGAAGGTATTCAAAAGAGTGGTTTATATATCTTCTCTCCTTCTTCTACATGTTTAATTCAATCGAATAATAAGAATGAATCTCAATTATGGCATGTTAATTTTATAAGTTTACATGATATGCCTATGAACAATCTTGTTTTTGGACTTCTTTTTATCCTCTCTCATCATGAAACTTGTGAGGGTTTTTTATGTGGTAAACAACATACTAACCCCTTTCACAAGAATCATGATGCAAATTCCTATCATCCTTCAGATTTAATTTATAGTGATGTTTTAGGACCTCTTGAAGTTGTATCTCTTAATGGTTCATTATATATGGTTACATTTATTGATGATTGCACTAGAATGATCTAGTCTTATTTCATTAAAAATAAATTTGATCTTTTGTCTAAGTTTAAAGAATTTAAAGCTTATGTTAAATATACATCTAATTTTTTTATTAAGAGATTAAGAAATGATAATGGTGGAGAAAATGTTAGTATAATATTTGATTTTTTTTGAATTAGTTATGGTATTCAAAGGGAATTAACAACTCCCTATTCCCCTCAATAAAATGGTATTGCTAAAAAGAAAAACCACACCATCATAAAATGGCTAGGACTATGTTGCAATATACAAAAGTTCCTAAGATATTATGGGTAAAATCCATGAACACTATCATTCATATTCTAAATAGTCCCTACCAAATCCTTGCATCTATCTACCCCTTTATAAATTTGGATTGAGAAGAAACCTAGTGTGGCTCATTTTAGGATTTTTGGCAATCCTACTTCTATATTTGTCCCTAAAATTAAGAGGAAGAATCTTAACCCCACATCTTATTCTTGCTTTTTTGTAGGATATGGAGGTAAAACAAAAGGTTTAAGAGTGTATGATCCATATAAATGTTAGATCATTGAGACTATGAATGTTCTTATTCTCAAAAAAAAAATTTGTGAGCCCTCTGTGGATCCTCTTCAGTGTTATTCTTGATGAACTTGACTCTAATGTTTCTTCTTGTGATGAAATGAATGCCCTTGAGGAAGTTGATCTACTTATGGATAACCTAGGGTCTGAGGAACCTCTTGAGTTTTATGTTCAATCTAAAAGACCAAAATGGTAAGAATCCCTAATTCAATCTTCTAATATTGATAACCTTAATAAATTAACTAGAAGTCAACATTATTATCATGCATTAATGACTATGTATGAATTTTAACCTCAATTTTTTGAGAAAGCTATTAAAGATGATAGATGGAATGTTTCTATATAAGCTGCATATAATGCCTTAATTAAAAATTAGACTTGGGATCTTATCCCTCCTCCACATAAAAGACATATTGTTAGCTTTAGGTGGCTATATAAGATCAAAAATAATTTAATTAGTAAAATTGACAAGTTTAAAGCTAGATTAGTTTCTCATGGGTTTACTCAAAAACTTAAGATTGACTATGTTAAAACCTTTTCTCTTATAGAAAAATTAGACTTGGAATGAAATAAAATAAGAAATGAAGGATGAAATTTCCAAACCACTATCATACTGATCCAAGATATGACCTCTATCTATAATACTAAATAAACTACTAAAACGTGATCAAAATCCTCTCATTGAAGGTGATCTAAGAACCAATGGAATAGAACCAAAGTCAAAGGGTTGGGTAGGGAGGATAAAAACAACTTTGGTTAATAAGAAAGGTATGGTATAACAATATAGGGTATGGTACAAAGGAAGGTGATGATATTATGGTATAATGAAAATGGGCCTCATAGATAATATTTTAGGTCTCTCAAGTGAATTAACGCTTAAGGTGTTTAATGTTGATAAAATAATCAAGTTCATCTCCATCTGGTGTAGCCAGAGCCATAATTTAAAATAATGATATATGGGCTTATCCAATTGGGTTTAAACTTGCCCTTCTTATTCTCGGTGGTAGTGTTCTTTTGGTTTTATTTAAGAATAAGATCCCTAAGCTCAAACTCTCTATTTTTAACTTGTTAGTTATAGTTTCCACAAAGTCTATTATAGTAAGCTTGAAGGTTGTTAATAGTAGCCATACATTTATCATCAAGTAACTCCATCTCTTGTAGGCAAGCTACTCTGTAGTCTTCATCATCTAAGACATGTTTCAATGAGATGCATAGAGAATATAACTCAACCTCAATGGGAATAATGACCTTAGTTCCATAAAATATAGAATATGGAGTGGCTCATATTAGAGTATTATAATTAGTGTGGTATACCTAGAGGGCATCAAAAAATTGGAGGTGTCAATCATGGCTAGTATCATTAAAAATATTTTTAGGGATGTTGACAATGGTTTTGTTGGATGATTCTACCTGACCATTACCTTATGGGTAATATGTGATAGAATAATATTGAATAATGTTTTACTTAACACAAAGTGTTTTGACATTCTTTTTTGTAAATGATCTACCATTATCAGATATAATGTTGGATGGAATATCATAGTGGTAGATGAGATGATTGAATATGAATTTGGAAACCTATTATTTAGTCATGTAAGTGAGGGGTATAGCTTCAACCCACTTAGTTAAATATTTAGTAGTGGTAAGGATGTGTTTATGGCCATCATATGAGGTTGGGTTAATATTCTCAATGAGATCAAGTCCCCATATTGCAAATGACCATGGAGTAAGCATTAGTTTTATTATTTTGGTTAGGGTATGAATTAGATTGGCATGCCTTTGACATTTTTTTCACCTTTTGACATAAGTAGCTGCATCTTCTTCCAAAGTTGGCTAGTAATACCTAATACATAGGATATTTTTGGCTAGGACAATCCTACTGGTGTGGGCTCCACATAATACTTCATGAATTTCATGTAATGATAATGTTGATTCTATCAAATTTAAACAATGAATTAGAGTTACATCAAATCTATGGTAGTATAAGGTTGGTTCAAGTAAGGTATAGCATGAGGCTTGATGGGTAAAGGCATTTTATTATTTACAAGAGAGGTCTAGTGGCATGATATGGTCATGAAGGTAGGTAAAAAGTTTGAATACCATATAGAGCTGGGACCAACAATATCATAGATCATTGTGATGATTGACGGTTCATGAGCAGGCACTAGAAGATTTTCAATGAGGAATTAATTTTCTTTTGCCTTGTCTATTTGATGGATCAAAGAACTAATGGTGGCCATGGCATATAATATTTTGTTATTGGCCCTTGGTATTTGTTTAAACTTTATATTGGTGATCTATTGTTTGAGAGTGTCCACCATGGCCTTGTATGGAAACAACTTGTCATCTTTGGTCTAAAAATGGCCTGTAACTTGATTCACGATTAATTGAGAATCACCATAAATTTTCATATGTTGAATATTCCATTATATTACTTGGTGAAGCCATAAAATAAGTGATTTATATTCAGCCATGTTTTTAGTAAAAGAAAAACTAATAGAGAATGATTTAGGGATAAAATATCCCTATGGTGTAATAAATAATAGGATTGTCCTCAATCCATGTGATGTGAATAATCTATCAAAATACAACTTCTAGTGCTACTCCTCAAGAGGTGTTTCAATGATGGTCATGATGGACTCATCTAGGAAATGAAAGGTTAGTGGTTCTGTATGTGCAAGGGGAGCTTCAACAAGCTGATATATAAGTACCTATATCTTGATAACTTTTTAGTTTACATAATCAATATCTAACTCACTCAAAAACATGATCATTTAGACATTCAACCTTGTAAATCTATCTTAGATAGTATAAAATTGAGTAGATCTACTTTAGAAATAACCATGGTCTTGTTATTGAGCATGTAATGCCATAAATTTTGGGTTTCAAAGACCATAGCTAAAAAATATTTTTCTATGGGTGTATAGTTGTGTTCATATGCAACTAATGTATAACTTAGATAATACACAACATGTTCTTTCCCATTGTCATCATGTTGAGCTAGAAGTGTCCCCAAGACATTATTTTAATAGAGATATACAATAGAAATGACTTTCCTCACATAGGTGATAATAAAATAGATAGATTTACAAGATATTCCTTGAGGTGCTAAAAATATTTTTGGCATTCTTTATCCCAATCAAATGTGACACCCTTCTTTAGTAAGTATTTAAATGGATAGCATTTGTTAGCTAAATAAGAAATGAAGCATATAATAGACCAAATATTGACCTAAAAATTGTAGAGTTGCTTCAAATTAGAAGGTAATGGTATCTCTATAATGGCTTGTACTTTGGTAGGATCAAGTTAAATGTCTCTACAAGAGACAATAAAGCCTACCAATTTGCCAAAAGTAACACCAAAAACACACTTCTTTGGATTGAGTCTAACCTTTTATTTACAAAGCCTCTCAAATATTATGATTGGATTGGGTCTTGGATTTGCCCAATATGTCATTGAAATAATATTCAACAATAGCATACACCATATTTGAAATATGATGGTGATGGCTCTTTGGTATGTGGCCCTAGCATTCTTGAGACCAAATGGCATAACCTGATAAAAAAACATTCCCCATAGAGTGGTGAATGCTATTTTATGTTGGTTTTCTAGTGCAATCTAGATTTGGTTGAATCTTAAAAAACCATCCATAAGTGAAAGCATTTCATACCCCACTATGGATTCAACTATCAAGTCAATGTTTGGTAGAGGAAAGCCACCCTTGGGATAGACCTTGTTTATATCTCTAAAATTAGTGTAAATTTTGATTCCTTTTGGCTTCTTACTAATCGACACAACATTTGAGATCCACTTTGAGTATTCAATCGATCGAATGAATCTCAATTCTAAGAGTTTATCTAACTCTTTCTTTACTAATACAATAATGCAAGGATGCATCTTGCATAATTTTTGCTTAATAGGTTTAGCATCAAGATGTATAACAAGGTGGTGCATAACTAAGGTAGGGTCCAAACCTAGCATATATGAATAGGCCCAAGAAAATATGTCAATAAATTCCCTCAAAATGGATATATATATATATATATATATATATATATATATATATATATATATATATATATATATATATATATATATTATAGGTTCCTCTTCAGTAAGGGATGCACCTAATTTGATCCATTTTGGGTCATCTAGAGTCTTGATGTTGACTTTCATACTGTCTTCTACAAGGAAAGTTGAACCATCCTCAAAAATGGTGGGAAATGATTTTAATTGGCCTATAACTATAAATTTCTCTATTTGTGCTAGATCTTCAATTTCTCCTAAATAAGATGAATCAAAATATCCCAATGGTAGGGATGGCCATATTACAAACACTATTAGAAATTATTATACAATTTTGTCGAAGGCATGTTTTTATATAGAACTAAACTCAGAACCAAAATTAAGTTCATTATTGGTGGTTTTTTGAGATTCATTTTAGGAAAGGTGAACACCCCTATTTAATGATGCCTGAAATAAGTTTTCACCAAAAGACTAGCCTATCTCTTTACTTTTACCCTAATCCAAAAGTGTCTCAAAGAGGTTATCACTTTGGGACTTCAATTTTTTATTTATTTGTATATGGTTAAGGGTGTTCACCCATCCTCCAAAATAGGCTAAAATATCTATTTTTATAGAGAACCATTAATTGTGGTCTCCCAATAGAACATTGTCTCTTATGCCTAGAAAATTGCAAAATGCCTCATCATTCTCAAACTCATCTATAATCACTATGGATTCTTGTTGGTCCCAAGCTATAAGTTGAGGGTGATAAAGAGGAAGCAAATTATTGTGAATAACTAGGGTACGGGTACAAATGGCATGGGTACTAAAAAAATTGGTATTGGCAAGGTCTTCATAAATGATGTGATCATAAATTGCTTCATTACTGACATCATCATCACTAGTCATTGGTGATGGAACATAAATAAGATATGTGGGGTCATCCCTAGGTAGTTTAAATTCAATACCATATGTTGTTTTGTATTGAGTTATAGATATTATTTCAAGTGTTCCCTATTGATTTGGCTCAAGGCCTCCTCCTTCACAAGCTTGATTCTTTATGATTCTATTAGGAATGAGATACTTATAATTTTTCTAACAATCAACTAATTTGCCATTGTATAACTAAGTTTAATCATTTAAAAGTGGGTCCTCTTCTCAGCTAGTGTCTAGTATGAAAATGATAGGAGGTGGACTATGCAGATTGCCTTTTTCCTTTGCATTTCCATTCCATACAAGTTGGCTTAGCCTTAGGTCTTTCATAAGACTTGGGGTTCTATGGGAACATGGTAATGTGAAATGTGTCATGGGTCAAATAATCACTTGGGCCATTGGATAATATGGTGAAATGATTATAAAAATCAAGAGGTGGCATATTTGAGGATGAATCAAGGCTATTTGCTTTTATAATTGGCCTCTAGCAACTCAACAAGTATTTATTTGCCTTTATCCTTTTTGGTAACCAGATCCAGGCCAAAGAAGAAATTTTAACTTTATTACTCCACCTCCAAATGTTTTTAATGTTCATAGGGATATGAATATTCATTGATGGTGACCTCCATGCATAAATGAGAGAACTTGAGTGTTGGAACACAACTAGATACTGAGAGGGGGGTGAATCAATATGTAAACTAAAACTAGTCTTTCAATCCTTTTAAAGCAAATTCAAAAGCATATGTAGATTAAAAAATAAATGCAAAGGTCACATACATACAAAAATACTCATGACACCAGATGTATATGTGGAAAACCCAAAAGGAAAAACCATAGTGAGAATAACTTCTATAATATATGGTTTTAATCTAGCCTCATAGTTAAAGCCTCACTGGCAAACCTTATTGGTTACAATGTTTAAGGACACCAATCCTAAAGAGACACTAATCCCCTAATTTAAGAGCACCAACTTTAAGGAAGCATCCACTCCTTAATCTAAGAACTCACTCAATTTATTTGATGGCATTAACCTATCAGACTTTTCTATGAAGCTACAACTCTAATTTACAAATTAAATTCATACCTGAATCCAGATATCTATTTTTTATTATAGGTCTAATCTAAAATTGATTATTCTCTACACATACTCTTTGTGCATTTCTTCCTCTATTCTCCTCTCTACCCCACTGGTACTATGTTTGGATATGTCTTTATTTGACACACTTCATTACCTTCACCAACCATTTTGATCTATATTCAATTTGGCTTAATAGCAAATGCAATTATTCAACACACTTTTCTTTATCCCAGATATCATATATATAAACAAATGATATAGGGTTTGATTCTTCTCTCTATGTTCACACTCAAACTATAACACATCATGCCAATTTTGGAATTTAGTTCATTATGACTTAAACTATAAGTTTACACATCTTTATTATATTAGCCCACCAGTTTTCATTGTACCAAAAGATTGACCTATTAGTGACTTATATAATGGATAGATCTAACCATGACACCTTGTAATATATTTCATGCATCATTCCATAATTTTAGGTCTCTGTTATTATATATAGGTTTTGTTAGACTCAAGTTTTAATGCACATGCTCTTTAATGTAGATTTGATCAATTAGATCAATCAATCTCATTGACTGTGTCAAGATTCATGGCTTATACACAAGTTCCTACATGTTCCTCCAACTAACCATTTGTTTGGACATGAATTTAAATGCTGGTCATTTATCTTGTCTTTGGTACCATGATCTAATGGTCTCTATTCAATTAGCTCAATGTTAAAACACATCCATTCGATCATTCTTTGATAGGATCACTCTATTATATCTTTATACACTTCCAAACTTTAGCTCTGTTGAGACATTAAACATTTATCTCTTTGTTCCATCTAAGTCTAAACACTCTGTTAGATCTTTCTCATCTAAGATTTCATGTGTCATTCAATCTCTAAAGATGCATGACCATTACCTTGACTTGGTCATTAAACTTTGAGACTTTGACCTCATCTTGTTCCTTCCTACATCTTTGAATCGATTCTGCTCTATCAATCTTCTTGAACATGCTTGGTCTTTAACTTGCCATTGTGTTGATAAACATTAAACACTTTATAGCATTTAAGTCCATTCACTCCATTAGATCTCCTTTGCATGATCACTTGTGTACCATTATATCTTTTGACAAGCTCAATCTTTATATCTTTCCAACCCTTGAGGATATGACACTTAGCATAAGCATGTGCCTTCTATATATTACTATCAATTACTGATATTGAGACACTTGGCATCCTCATATTGCTTGTTGAATTTTTGAATTTAACCTAAATTATAGATTAAATATCTAAGCTTCATGATTGTGACACTTGTCACTTGTGTATTAACTCAGAGGGACCTTTGAAATTTTAAATTTACCATGCTCCATTAGATCTCTAATTTCTAATTAAGCATAAACTATTGATTTTCTAACTAGCTTAAACTTTACCTTGTGCAGATTTGTCTAAGTATGGAGACCATTTCATTTCACCTTGAAGGCTAACTATGTACTTGCATATCTTTTTCTTTGCTCAACTGCCTAATCTAAATTTGGACTATATAAACTAGGCATGAAAGTGAACAAACCCATATGCTCAATTCTTATTGAATCCTTTGAATGTGTGAGATATAAATCCATTAATCTACTTACTTAGATTATTCTAACACAGAGCTAGCTATGCCTCAAACTTGCTTGGAAGGCCAAATTTTTCCTTGCATAACTCTTGTCATGCTTATTTGTATGATTTTAAAATTAGCGCATATGATTTACATAAGATATTCCATCCATATATCCATTTTATCCTGAATCCTTCATACGTGTAAGATATGATATAATAAAAATGCCTTCTTAGATTTTTCTTACAACTTAAAAATTGTGTTGAAAAACACTGTCAAAATGCCTTGGACCCCTACTTTTCTAAGTATATCTTTTATCGTGCTACATAGCATGACCTAAGATTTAGTGCATATAAACTAGGCATAAAAATAAATAGATCCATGTGATCAATTTTTCTTGACACCTATATGTGTGTAAATTCTAACCTCATCAATATGCTTACTTGGACATGTTTTTCCCTTTTTAAAAATTTGGCTAAGTATAGAAACTTAGTGATTTTTGTCTTAGTAGCCAACTTTGCATCCCCATAACTTCAACTGTGCTTCATCTCATGGATTTAAATCTAGTGCATTACTACTAGGGACCAATGTGATCATAACCATGTTGTTGGGAGGAGGAGGATAACCGGAAGCACACAATTTGACTACCAAACCAAGCAACTTAATATGCGGAAATTAACCAGATTCACCAAGTAACTAGAATTCAGAATAACACAGCATATGAGAGACAATACCAAATTGTATTAACACTTTATACAGAAAAGAATACAATAAAGAAGATGCCACTTCTTCTCCACCACCTTACAGAGGTTTCCCACACCTCAAGTGAACAGTAATTCTTCTCCCCAAAGCTCTCCCTCTCACAGGTCCCAACACCCAACTCAAAATACAGAGTTGGTGTTCACCTCCCGTGCTCCACGCACACCACAAGTGCTCCACGCACTCCACAAGCACTCCACGTGCTCCACAAGTACTCAAGGTACTTCAAGTAGATCTCCCATGAATCTGCAACAACCTGAAATTCAACAGACCATACTTATGGAAGGAACTCCCTTGCCTTCCTCTTGCTCTATCCGAGTACACACCTGTACTCCAAGTAGATCCTGCCTGATACTGCTCCCTGTTGTGTTGCTGTCTATATGACCTTGCACACCTGCAAATCAAACAATGGTTCTATTCACCTGTGAACCTCGACCTTGCACACACATACACCTGCAGATCAACGATCTTACTTACCATGTAGATCTCCTATATAGGCCATGCAACTGTGACCAAGATCCTACACTCTTGAAGAACCCAGCTGGCTCTCCAATCCAGCACCAACACACCTGGTACTGTGGCACTAGGAGGAACGCACCATAGCTCTACCTCACACACAGAAGGAGCTTATAATTATGCTCTCTTACTCCCTAGCACACTTTTCCAATACAACCATGAGTCTATTATATAGATCTCATCCAAACAATGATTAGACATCTAATTACCATAATTAGATCCGCAGCTATGAGTCTAAAATTAATGCTCATCATGCAAACTCTTGGTTCATTAGCTAACTGCCCGTAAATAGCTCACAGTCGAACCACACAGGCGATCGACGTCGGTCCCTGTCTGCTTGGGGTCGCCGACGCCGGCCGATATATGACCGACGTCGGTTGCCTTCCTGTCTTACCCTGCCGATGCCGATTGGCCAGACCAACGCCAAACACTTCTGACACTCAGCAACTCATTCTGCAACCTCCTCCATGTCTACATTAGTGAAGCTTTTAGCTCCACAATCCTAACAATCTCCCACTTGGAGATAAACAACTGCACTATACCTGTACCTATACTCCGTCTAATCTGTTTCCTGGTTTGTATCCCTCTTCAAGCTCCCACCTGAAGACAACCCACCACACATCCTGTGGTGTACCACCTGTCATCCGAGTACCCTGCCACATCCAAACCTACAACACCTGTAGTGAAGTCCTGACCCTGCATAGCAACACCTGCTGCCGGTCCCTCTCAGAAAACCTGAGAATCCACTTCCCCGAATTGGCTCCTAACTCTCTGACAGCTCCCACTGCATGGGAATACTCAGGTCTATACCAGACCTCATGTGATTTCAGACACTGTACCTGTCCAGCCCTTAGTGTGCTCCAGCTCTGCATCTCGAACCTCGCCAACACCTGATTCACATCAGCTCCCACTCAAGACAAAATCAACTTGTGATCTCCATGCCTCCCATGTCAAAGAATTCCGCTGCTCCAAACTCCTCATGACATGCCACTGAACTAATCTTACCCTTAGCTCAGCAAAACCCTGTATGTACACCCCTGCTAGCTAGCATACTATCCACATATAGTAACAGAATGATGTCATGACTCATCATCCCCCTGGTAAGACAAAACACAGTAGTTACCCTGACACTGACTGAAGCCATGCTCCGTCCTCCACCTGTCAAAACCTGGTACCACTGTCCTGCAGCTCCACAAGACCATATACCTGGTCTTCCGTCTCACGTATCCGTTCTCTCTATTCTTCTACTAAGGAATCCATTCGTCTCTGTGCTTTTATACCTACTGGCAACCCTACCAAAACACACCTGTTTGGTTCTCCTCCAAGGAATCACATCCTCATCCATGCCAAGCTCACACCTGTTTCCTGGATCCTTCCTGCTATACAATCAGCAACAAGTATGAAGAAGAGGAACAACAAATTTGAGGGCCTACTTACGCCTTCAGTCCTCCATATGGGTGTTTGAGACTCCTTGACAGCTTGCTGTCCACCCAAAAATTCGTTACAGTGACCGACCTCGGTCACTCCACAGTCTGCATCCGACCGACGTCGGTTCCATGCGTCTGTACCTGACTACCAACCTACCTGCACTGGTGTCCCTACTGTCGACGTCGGTTCTCCTAACCGACATCGGTCTTACATACTGCCGACGTCGGTCTCCTGACCGACGTCGGTCTTATCCTGCCCGACATCACCGGCTTCGGTCTGCACATGACCGACATCGGCATCTGTCTGTTCGACGCTGGTTCCTCCTGACTGACATCGGTACCTATGTTCACCTGTGAGTGATGACTTTTTACCCGCGAGCTTCTTTGAATCAAAATCCATGTCCAATCTGCCCTGCTCAAAAGTATCCAGCCACATCCACTGGGTTCTGTCTGCCATCTCCTCCATAAACACCAAGGCTTTCCAGTTCTTAAGCCTGTCAAATATATCTGTCTTCTGCTTAAGAACATGCATCTCCTTCCTGCTCATGTGACCAAGCCTACGAAGCCACGTCTCTGCAACAAAAGAAGAATCAGTAATATAAACAAGTAGATAAAGGATACCTGTTTTCTTACCACCAGCTAATTCAAGTGCATCCGCTGTGAGAGTTCTTGTGCATCTCTCATCACCCAATCTTTCTGAAGAAATTAGCCATATGTCCAAACCTGGGACCTGCATGACCTTCATCAACACCTGTGTGTTGGCCGCCTGCAATTTCAGCTTCACTTCCCCTTTGCCAATTCTTTGGCAAGGCTCACCAGCTCCTCTACCTGGAACTGCATGGAAAGAGGCAACCGAATCTTTTATCCAAGATTCAACTTTATCCAAGAAACCTGCAAACACATCTTGTGCAACAACACCTGCTACATCTGTATCTTCAGTTTCTTCATGCTGATCTGCTACCAACCAACAATAATCTTTTACCTGCTCTTTCTTTCCATAGGACCGTGAGTGACCATCTGTGCTTTTCAACTCCTCCATTCTTAGCTTACTTTGATCTGCTATTGCTCTACTCCCACTCGATTAGAAACCCCTGAGAGTGACCTGTAACCAAACACAAAACCTGCTTCCTCCAACCTTAGCTCAGATACCACTTGTTGGTATCAAGCTCAAGAACCTACAACCAAGGCTCTGATACCACTTGTTGGTATCAAGCTCAAGAACCTACAACCAAGGCTCTGATACCACTTGTTGGGAGGAGGAGGATAACCGGAAGCACACAATTTGATTACCAAACCAAGCAACTTAATATGCGGAACTTAACCAGATTCACCAAGTAACTAGAATTCAGAATAACACAGCATATGAGAGACAATACCAAATTGTATTAACACTTTATACAGAAAAGAATACAATAAAGAAGATGCCACTTCTTCTCCACCACCTTACAGAGGTTTCCCACACCTCAAGTGAACAGTAATTCTTCTCCCCAAAGCTCTCCCTCTCACAGGTCCCAACACCCAACTCAAAATACAGAGTTGGTGTTCACCTCCCGTGCTCCACGCACACCACAAGTGCTCCACGCACTCCACAAGCACTCCACGTGCTCCACAAGTACTCAAGGTACTTCAAGTAGATCTCCCATGAATCTGCAACAACCTGCAATTCAATAGACCATACTTATGGAAGGAACTCCCTTGCCTTCCTCTTGCTCTATCCGAGTACACACCTGTACTCCAAGTAGATCCTGCCTGATACTGCTCCCTGTTGTGTTGCTGTCTATATGACCTTGCACACCTGCAAATCAAACAATGGTTCTATTCACTTGTGAACCTCGACCTTGCACACACATACACCTGCAGATCAACGATCTTACTTACCATGTAGATCTCCTATATAGGCCATGCAACTGTGACCAAGATCCTACACTCTTGAAGAACCCAGCTGGCTCTCCAATCCAGCACCAACACACCTGGTACTGTGGCACTAGGAGGAACGCACCATAGCTCTACCTCACACACAGAAGGAGCTTATAATTATGCTCTCTTACTCCCTAGCACACTTTTCCAATACAACCATGAGTCTATTATATAGATCTCATCCAAACAATGATTAGACATCTAATTACCATAATTAGATCCGCAGCTATGAGTCTAAAATTAACGCTCATCATGCAAACTCTTGGTTCGTTAGCTAACTGCCCGTAAATAGCTCACAGTCGAACCACACAGGCGACCGACGTCGGTCCATGTCTGCCTGGGGTCGCCGACGCCGGCCGATATATGACCGACGTCGGTTGCCTTCCTGTCTTACCCTGCCGACGCCGGTTGGCCAGACCAACGCCAAACACTTTTGACACTCAGCAACTCATTCTGCAACCTCCTCCATGTCTGCATCAGTGAAGCTTTTAGCTCCACAATCCTAACACATGTGACCAACTCCATCATACTCATTCACACATGGTAATGGTGATGTCAATAAAATTCCTACTCATCTTTTCTATCATAGTCCCAAAATGTCTAGATGAACAATATGAAGAACCAAATGAATTCCACTCATGCACATAAGCACTCTAATCATCCTTAACCTCTAATAGGATCACCATGATTACCATATTCATGCTCATAATATCCCTTTTGACATTAATGAAAAGCTCATAATATCCCTTTTGACATCAATGACAATCATATTTCCAACAATCTCCCCCTTTGTCATTGATGGCAAACTAAATGCTCTGATATTATACCATTCAACTCCTTCTCTAAAATTGATTGAATTAGCTTCTTATAAGTATGAACTGAAGCTATTCATACCAAACTTGTTCCCCTTAGGCAATGGCACATTTACCTAATACTCAACCTAATACTCAACTTGGACACTTTCTCTTCTTTGTTGACATTTTCACTTTTTCAGAGAACATTTTACTCTTTCTCCCACAGAGGGCATTTACACCTTTTTATCCCCATTTGACATCAATGGAAAAGGGAATCTAGCTAACTATTTTTCCAAATATTTCTCCCCCTTTATCAGATAAAGGGGTTTGTCCAAGAATATATAAATTTTAACTCATTAGTAATTTCATAAATATACATACCTGAGTTGACTTTTTCTCTTCTAGGGATTAATTAAGGTTCCATGAGTCTCCCCCTGGAGTCATGCCCTATCACCAATGATTTAATGATGTGGTGTAGGAGCCACCATTCCCAACTTTTGTATCATATATTCAAATTATTCCTTGGGAAGAGGTTTGGTGAATATGTATGTAATCTGGTCCTTAGTTGGCACATATTCTATTATTACTTCTTAATATGCAACCCTCTCTCTTAATAAGTGATACTTGACTGATATATGCTTGGTTATAGAATACATCACTGGATTCTTTGATATATTTATTACACTTGAATTATCACAAAGAATAGAAATCTGTGACTTTTACTCAACCTTGATGTCCTTGAGTGTTTACTTCATCCATGGGACTTGAGTGCATCATGCCACTACTGCTACATACTCTGCTTCTATTATAGAAAGAGTAATTGACTCTTACTTTTTGATCAGCCATAAAATAAGTATATTTCCAAGGAAAAATTCACCACCACTAGTAATTCTTCTATCATCCAGAATTCCTTCTTAATCAACATTTGTATATGCTATCAAAGTGAAATATTAACTTATAGGGTACCATAGACCATAGTCAATTGTGCTCTTGATATATCTAAAGATTATTTTCACTGCATTGACATGTGACTCTTTAAGAGCAACTTGAAATGTAACAACCATGCACACTACTTACATGATATCTAGTCTTTGATGTAGTTAGGTATAACAAGCTACCTATCATTGATTTATACACAGTCTAATTTTCATCAAGTGACTCATCCTCTTTGCTCAACTTGTATCTAGCTACCATGGGAGTACTAACTAGTTTTCTATCTTCCATTCCAAATTTATTGAGCATATCCTTTACATACTTAGTTTGGGATATGAATATCCATTCATCAGATTGTGATATGTATAGACCAAGGAGGAAGTAAAGTTATCCTAACATAGACATCTCAAATACACTTTACATTTATGTAGCAAATTCTTTGCACATTCTTTTACTACTACCACCAAAGATGATGTCATATACATAAAAAAAATAATTAACCTATGCTCACCTTTTATATAAAGTACAAATTACTATCTACACATCCTTTGTTGAAACCTTGTTGTTGCAGGTATTGGTCCAATCTTGAATACCATGCTCTAGGTTCTTGTTTTAGACCATATAGTACTTTATTTAGTCTACACACATAATATTCTTCATTTGATAATTAAAAACCTTTGGTTGTTCAATATAGAATTCCTCTTCTAGTCTGCACACATAATATTCTTGTAAATAGAGAATGCTAGAAACATTCTTATAGCTTCTAATCTAGCAACTAAATTAAATGTTTCCTCAAATTATATGCCATCTAATTATGTATATCCCTTGCACACCTATCTCACTTTATTTATTATAACATCTCTATCCTCATTGAGCTTATTTCTATAGACCCATTTTGTTCCTATCACATTCTTGTTTGAGGGTCTTGGAGCAAATTGCCAAGTTTTGTTCTTTTTTATTTGGCCCAGTTCTTATTCCATGGATTTTATCCAATTTTCATCCTTTCTAGTTTTAACGAGTTATTAGAATCAATTTAAAGAATTAGAGCAAAAATTACTTGCTCTTTTTTCATTATAGCTCTTTTCCTTGTCTGAACTCCTTCATTTTTGTTGCCAATTATCTACTTTTTAGGATGATCCTTTTCAACAAATCTTGGAGGTGATTTTTTATTCTTTTCCTCAACATCTTCACTATCTACTTCTTCTTCAAGATCTACCTCTTCATTACTATTTCCTTGTCAGGGTCAATATGTTTTATGCCTTATTCAACCTTGATATTTATGCTCTTTACCATCTTGTGTAGCCTCTTGTTATAACATACACAGGCTTTGCTTTGAGTGGAATAACTAATAAATATTCCTTCATCAGATCTTGATTTAAATATTCCCAATTTATCCTCCTTTAATATAATGTAGCATTTGCTTCCTAACACTTTGAAGTACTTAATAAAGGTAGACTTTCCATACCATAGTTCATAGGGATTTTTGTCACTATTTACCCTCAGTTAAACTCTGTTCAAAATATATACTTATATTTAGACTGATTTTTCCTAATATCCATTAGGTAACTTGGCCTCCTTTAACATTGTTATAGCCATTTCCTTGACTATTCTATTCTTTCTCTCAATAACTCCATTTTGTTGTGGAGTCCTTGCTAAAGATTAGTGCCTTTTGATCCCATGCTTCTTAGAATACTCTATGAATTCATTTGAGGTGAATTCTCCACCTTTATCATATCTTAAGCATTTGATTTTTCTTCCAATCTCATTTTCAACCATGGATCTAAAGATCTTGAATCTCTAAAAGGCTTGAGATTTGTCCTTAAAAAAGGTTACCATTTTAATTCTTGAGTAATCATCTATAAATAACATGAAATATTTCTCTCCTTAATATCCTCTTGTCTTGGTAGGACCATGAATATCAGTATGAACTAGTTGTAGAGGCTTTGTAGTTACATATTCCTTTATTTAAAATCTGACCCTTGTCTACTTGCCTAGTTGGCATTCCTTACAAGTAGTATCTATAGGTTTGGTTATCTTGGGCATGTGTCTTACACATTTATTTGAGCTCACTTTGACTATATTATCAAATTTGATATGACCCATTCTCCTATGCCACAACCAACTCTCATCAATCTTTCCCATTAAGTAAATATTACCATTTACTTCGACAAGATTATAAATATTGCTCTTAGTCCTTTTCCCTTCTGTAACTCTTTTTCTACATCTCTTTAGCTTGTATCCTTCTACATCAAATGTGACCTTATATCCATTGTCACACATTAGGCTAACACTTAGTAGATTATGCTTCAATTCTTCAACATAAAAGAAATCATGTGTATGTATTTTACCATCTATGTTCAAGGTTCATTTACCTTTGATATTTAATGTTGTGTTATCTCCCAAACTGATAGATCCTTCCTTATATTTTTTCAATTTGATGAACTTACTCTTGTCACTAGTCATATGCTTTAAGCAGCCACTATCTATCACCCACAAATTTTTCTCCTTGGCATGGAGTGCAGTCTAAGCAATCATGGATTGATTTTCACTCTCCACATAGCCTTGGGTTTCTTATTTATCTTGTTTTCATAAACTTGTGAACCTTTGTTCACACTGGGAGGCATGTATTTCTTAACATTGTGTACTTTTGATCTTACAAATCTAGTTCTACAATGTTTAGTTATGTGACCAAAGTTATTGCAATTATAACACATTACATTTGTATCTACCAAGGTTGTAAATGAATTTTTACTTATAAAATTGATTCTCCTTATAGTTAAAACTATGTAATTATTAGCCTTATGATCAAAATGATTACATCTATAATAATAACCATAAAAGATGAGGAATACCTGGTCATAGCATTTCTTGGTACAACATGAGGAATTATTCTAAAATGTGTCTTCAAGTTTCTCACCTTGGTGTATCCATCAACATTAGCTACCTTCAACATTTTATTTTCTTTATGTTTCTTCTCAAGTTTATACTTCTTCATATCAGTTGTATTTGAATCTTTCTTTGTGTCCTTACTAGCTTTCTCTTTCTTTTCTCTTGATTCTCCTTCTGCTTTGAAGTTTTTATATAGGTTAGTATATTTACTAGTTGAGGAAATTTTTCCCTTCTCATAAACAAGAATTTGATCTCTCTTTTGAGGGATTTTAAGATTTGATTAGTTCATCAAGAATTTTTGATCCTCCAATCAACTTTAGACATCTATTTCATTGACCTTTGGCTTTTTAAAGTTCTTTTCTCAAAGCCACTATTTATACCTCAAGCTTCACACATTCATAAAATTTAAATTGTAATTCTATTTTGACTACATTTTATATTCTTTTAGCCTCTTCAACTTGTGTCTTTAGGTGAATTACCATCTAATTATATTTTTCTAGACTTTTAGATATTTTCTCAATTTCCTTTTATCCAAGCTTCTTTTGTTTTGAGTTTTCTTTTCTCAGCTTATCAATCTCATTTAGAGCACATATGAGCTCACATTTTAGATCCACATCTCCTTCTTCTTCATTTAAGTCTTCAACTTCATCTTGATCTAGATTTATAGAAGTTGATTCTACTATCATGAATAGGGATTCATTTCCCTTAGCCACAAAAGCATAGTCATGATCATCATTAGAACTATCACTGCCATCCATTGAATCGCTTTCTTATTTTATGTAAAGACCTTTCTTATTCTTGAATTTCTTATTATTAGGATAGCAGGGTTTCACCTTTTTGCTACTTTCTACTTTATTAGAGTTATCATTTTTATTATAAGGGCATTTATCAACAAAATGTCACACTTTACCATAGTTAAAGTATTTTAAGGGTAACTTACCTTTGTACTTTCTAGATCATCTCTTTAATCTTTTGACAAAGTTAACTTCTTATTCATCAGTCTCCTCAGATTTAGATGTAAATGTTTCTTTATTTACTTTCTTGTCTACTTTGAATACAACTTATTTCTTGAAGGTGTTTGTCTCTCCCATTCTCATTTCATAGGCTATGAAGGTCCCATGCAACTCATCAATAGTGAGTTTATCTAGATATATTTATTCTTATATTGTAGAGATTTTAGAATCATATCTTGATGGAAAAGATCTTAAAACCATTTTGATAATGATTGACTCTTTCATTTCTTCTCCAAAGCCTCTGATTGCATTGACTATTTCATCTACCCTAAGGAGGTAGTCTACAATCTTTTCCTATTTATTAATCTTAAGACTCTCAAACCTGACTTTGTAAGTTTCTAGCTTGGCCTATTTTACCTTGTCATCTCTTTCATATATGCTCTTTAGTTTTTTTATAAATTTCTTGAGCATTTTAACACTACATCACTTTGACAAACTCTGAGTTTGATAGTCCACAAAGAATAAAATTATTTGCCTTAGCATTGCTCTCATATGCCTTCTTAGTATCCTGATCAATAGGAGTTGTAGCAAGGGCTATATATCTATTTACTATAGATATCCATAAATCAAACCCTAATGAATATAGATATTCTTCCATTCTTATGCTCTAGAATACATAGATCTATAAAATAGAGGTGCTTTGTTTGATGAAGATCCTTCTTGACTAGCCATGTGTTCATTTTTCCAAGATCTACCTAAGCTTATTAATCTTCTCCTAAGGAACCCTAGGCTCTGATACCAATTTTTAGAACACAACTAGATAATAAGATGGGGGTGAATCAGTATGTAAAATAAAACTATTCTTTCAATCCTTTTGAAGCAAATTCAAAAACATATGCAGATTAAAATATAAATGAAAAGATCACATACATGCACAAATACTCATGACACCATATGTATACATGGAAAACCCAAAAGGAAAAGCCATGACGAGAATAACTATTAGAATCTACTATTTTAATCTAACCTTATAGTCAAAGCCTCATTGGTTAAAATGTTTAAGGACACCAATCTTAAGGAGACACTAATCCCTTAATTTAATAACACAAACTCTAAGGAATCACCCACTCCCTAATCTAAGTACCCACTCAGCTTATCTAATGGCACCAACCTATTAGACTTCTCTATAGAGCTACAACTCTAATTTACAAATTAGATTCATACCTGAATCTAGATTTATATTCTTTGGTTATAGGTTTAATAAGTAATTGATCATTCTCTACACATTATCTTTATGCCTTTCTTCCTCTATGCTCTTCTTTGTCCCATTAGTCCTATGTTTAGATATGTCATTATTTAACACAATTAATTTCCTTCACCAACTACTCTACTCTATATTCAATTTAGCTCAATAATAAATGCAATTGTTCAACACATTTTTCTTTATCCTATATATCATATATATAAACAAATGATCTAGGTTTTGCTTCTTCTCTCTGTGTTCATGCTCATAATGTAATACATCATGATAATTTTAGACTTTAGTTTATTATGACTTGAACTGTAATTTCCCACATCTTGAATTTATTGGTGCACCAGTTGCTATTGTACCAAAGGATCAACTTGTTAGTGTTTTATACAATGGTCAAAGCTAACCATTACACCTTATTATATATTCCATGAATTAAACCATAAGTTTAGGTCTTTTTTATTATTTATAGCATCTGTTAGACTCAAGTTTTGATGCATAGGCTATTTAATGTAAATTTAATTAGTTAGATTGATCAATCTCATTGTATGTGTCAAGATTCATGGCTTATACACAAGTTCCTACGTGTTCTTATAACTAACCATTTGTCTGGACATGACTTTTAATGCTGGTCATTGATCTTGCCTTTGACACCATGAACCAATGGTATCTATTCAATTAGCTCAACTTTAAAATACATCCATTTGATCATTATCTAATAGGGTCACACTCTCCATTATATCTTTGTACACTTATAAACTTTATCTCTATCAAGACATTAAGCATCAAGATCTTTATTCATCTGAGTCTACTTACTACATTGGATCTTTTCATCCAAGCTTCCACATGTCATTTGATATCTAAAGATGCATGATTGTTACCTTAACTTGGTCATTAAACTTCAACACTTTGACCTCATCTCACTGATTCCTATATCTTTAGATCAATTTCACTCCATTGATATTTTCAAACCTACTCAGTCTTTAACTTGACATTGTGTCAATAAATATCAAGAACTTTATAGCATTTGAGTCCATTTAGTCTATTGTATATCCTTTGCATGATCACCTATGTACCATCAGATCTTTTGACAAGTTTGATCTTTATATCAATCCAATACTCAAAGATATGAAACTTTACATAAGCATGTGCCTTTTATACATTACTATCAGTTCCTACTATTGAGACATTTAACATCCTCACATTGCTTGTTGAATTTTTGAATTTAAACTACACCATATATTAACTATTTAATCTCCATGAATGTAACACTTGTTACTTGTGTGTTACTCAAAGGGACTTTTGGAATTTTGACTTCACCATGCTCTATTGGATCTCTAATGTCTAATTAAGTGTGAACCATTGATCTTACAACTAGCTCAAACTTTTCCTTATGCAGATTTGTCCAACTATGGAGACAATTTCATTTCACTTAGAAGGCTAACTTTTCACCTACATATCTTTTTATTCACTCAACCACCTGATCTAAAATTTAGACCATATAAACTAGGCATGAATGTGAAAAAACCCATATTCTCAATTATTTTTGATTCCTTCTTGCATGTGAGATATAACACCATTAATATTCTCACTCAGATTATTCTACCATAGAGCTAGCTATGCCTCAAACTTGCTTGAAAGGCCAACTTTGTCCTTTCATAACTCTTGTCATGCTTAGTTACATGACCTACAAATTAGGAAAGGTGATCCTCTTACGTAGGGGATTACATCCATATATCATTTTCTCCTGAAGCCTTCATACATGAAAGATACGACATCATAAAAATGCATTCTTAGCTTTTTCTTGCAACTTGTAAATTTGACCAAGTATTGGAAAACACTGTCAAAATGCCTTAGACCCCTACTTTGCTCAAGCATATCTTTTGTCACACTACATCATGTGACCTAAGATTTAACACATATAAACCAGGCACACAAATGAACAGACCCATGTGATCATTTTATCCTGACACATCCATATGTGCAACTCTGACCTCATCAATATGCTTACTTAGCTATGTTTAGCCTTTTTTGAAAATTTGGCTACGTATAAAATTTTAGTGATTTTTGTCTTAGTACCTAAATTTGTGTCCCCATAACTTTAATTGTGCTTCATCTCATGGCTTCAAATCTGGTGCATAACTACTAGGGACTAATGTGATCATAACCATATGAACAACTCCCACATACTCATTTACATATAGTAATGATGACATCAACAAAATACCTTCTTAATTTTTATGTCATAGACCCAAAATGTCTAGATGAACAATATGAAGAACTAGATGAATTTCACTTATGCACATAAGCACTCCAATCATCCTTGACCTCTGATAGGATCATCATGATCAGCATATTCATCCTTGAGCATTAATGACATGCTCATAATGTCCCTTTTAACATCAATGACAATAATATTTCCATCACTTAAGATACTAGTGCAATGTTGATGAGGTTGCATGAATCTCATGTATTTAAGGTCTACCCAAAAGCAAACCATACGATAAATCTAGGTTTAATACATGACATAGTATATCATGGGTCAAGGCCCAATGATCATTGATATGTTAATGGTGCCTTGTGATTCATGATCTTCATTGTCATAGGCCTTTATGGTAATTATTTCCAATTATAGGCTAGATGTTGTGTATTTGATATACTTGATGAGCTTTGGAGACATAATATTAAGACCTAATCCATTATCTATGAGGACCCATTTCACTTTGTGCTATGCTATGAAAAATTCAATATACAGAGGATTGTTATGGAGAGGGCCAAGGGATGAAATTTCACTTTGGTCAAAGGTTGATTATTGGCTTGGGGCTAGATGTCTAACCAAATCTTGGATTTTATCTAGACTTATATCATTAAGAACTTTGGATTTGCCAAGGAACTCTATTAAGATGTTTTTATGGATTATAGATGTATGCAACAAATATAAAATAGATATTTTATGGGTGCCTTTTGAATTTGTTACACAATGTCAAAAGTCTTTTATTTTGTAGTGACAAATGGCTTATTCTTAGCTAGGATGGTGGGTTGGATGGGTTCAGTGGTAGGTGGTTTTAGGCCTAGAATGGTAATATTTGAATGTCAAGTTGTGATTTCATAATTAGGATTGGATACAAGACCAATATTGATAAAAGATGATGATGGAGGGGGAACAAATAGAATAAGTCTTTATTATTGATGTACTTATTTTTGGTCATAGGGTAATGATGATTTATCAATATAAGGTCCCAAAATATTAATCTCTAGTTATTGGTGTTCCTATTTATGATCCTAAGTCAAGGAAGGGCTACTGACATAGATGGGTTGATTGGAATTATCTAGCAACATTCTAGTTTGGTTATAACTTGGTCTTGGATTAATGGATATGGTGTAAATGTGACATCCTATAATATGACCTAAAACTTTGGTGTAGTTATGTACAATTACGTGGTAAGTCTATTGGTTGTTAAAATAAATCTAGCTTTGGTTCCTTCCATTATGTTGATCTTATTTTTATTACTAATGGTATTGATGTTGTTGTCATGGATATTGATACTGTTGTTTCTATAATTATGTCCTTTAATGTTGTTGTTATTATTTTTTATTTTTATGTTACATAAAAGGGTTTTAGTAGATACCTAAGTTCTGATTGGATGTAGATGCTCTATTATCTAATGTAATCTCTCCATTTCCAAAATATTCTCAATGAGGTGTTTGATTTTCACATAATAGAATAAATTATGTCTATGAACAAGATGGTATTCATATAACTCATTCTCTTTATACTAGTCTAGATAAGGAATACCCTCAAGATAGTGCTTTAAAATTAGCCAATTATTCATATTAACTATAGCCAATTTGTGAAACAAATATTCAATATGTTCTCTAAGGTCACTAAATACTCGATGAGTAGGCACATTTATTCTCAGTGGAGGGGTTTAAAAAGGTACTGGTTACTACATTTGTTGAGTTGGTCTAGATTGTTGTAAAGATTGTGTTTACTGAATAGGTCATTGATGAAGAGTAAGTTACATTTGAGGCATTAGCTAGGTAGATAGTGTTTGCATAATTTGGAAATGACATGATTTAGTTACTCCATTTCCAAAAACATTTTTATTGTGGTTAAATTGCTTGGATTTTTTATTATTACTAGCCTAGGTTGGTGCTGACATTTGTATTTAGACTTGGTTTTGGTTTTGATTTTGGCTTGTGCCTTGGTTTTGGTTTAATAAGGTTAACTTGATAATCCCTTTATTGATAAGGGCCTTTTTTATTATAAATCCTTTGTCAATGATATATTTGAAGGTATGTATACACCAAAGCTCTAGATGATAGGATATATCATTGTGCAAAATATTTGGTAAACATAGTGGCCAATTATTTGTCTAGTAAGCTATGAGTGAAATGATTATCAAGTGTTCTCCATATCTATAAATATATTGTGAATCTTTCATCAAATTTTTGATTATCCTGAGTCAAATCTACCTATGAAATTTTATGTTTGAGATTATAGGAGAAATTCTACACAAATTTATCTGAGAGACCATCAAAATCAAATTCAAAATTCTTTAGCAATTTTAGGAACCACTCCAAATCCTGTTAGACTCTAGGGAAATAAGAGAAGTAAATAAATGTCACTGTAAGCCACTAGATGGTAAGTAGGGTTTTTTTTTTAAATGGCCCTTAGGGTCTCCTTTACCCTTGTATTTATCAAATTTTGATGGTTCATACCCTAGAGGAAATGATATATATAGATATTCCATGTTGAATGGGTAGGGACACACGTCATTTAAATTAAACTTCTTGGTATATTTACCTAATTGAATGGTGGAAATGGTATCCTTCATAAGCTACAATTCTTGTGCCAAAAAAGTATATGGAACATTGGCCTGAGGTAGAGGCTAGGTCATTCAAGGTGGATTACCTTGATTTGGGTATAATGGAGGTATGGTTTATTATGGAATGTTTTTTGATTAAACTAACCAAGAATATATATCCACATATTGGGATGTGGTTTTTGAAATTACATGCATTATAGTGTGATATTCTGGTTTGGATTCAATATATATCCCTAATTTTAAGGGAATTATGACTACAATGGAAGGATATGGATTGAGGTAAAGTACTATGCCTTTTGAGGTTAAGTAGGGAATTGATGTTGACTAGTCAAACTTGGCTAAATAAAGGGAGCTTGTTGTGGACCAAGGCCCTGGCACATGTTGAGTGAAAGGCAATTACTGCCTAATTAGTTCTTGTGGGATAATGGTACTTCTTTATTTCATGAAAATCTATTATAGAGTATACATTTACTAGATGTTCAACATTTGTATTTGACCAATAAATATACATTATTGATTAGACAATGTTTAAAATTGTAAAGTTATGTTGGTTTGACTATTGAGGTATACTTGTCACTACCTATCGAGGTGGACCATTTGTTGCTTCCTATTGAGGTGGAAAAATGTTCTACCTCTGATATAGTGGTATATTAGATTGTTTTTGTTGTCATAGAATGTTAATCATCACTCATTGAGGTGGAGCAGAATTCATCACATTTTATTGAGGCAAATAACTAGTTAGCACTTGATTACTTAATCCTTGTGATTGTGTGTTTGAAGAAGCAACTGGTTGAGGATTAGAGGTAACTTGTTATGGTTAGGATGTAAGATTTCTTGCCCCTTATTGTTATAAACCATTCATTATATTAACTAAAGTCACCTATTGAAGACTAGATTTTGGTGTAGTTAAACCACTTTAGCTGGGATTGGAAGACACTTGCATGTTATCCATTATGTTTGGCACATTGATTGGTGTGGAAGCTATAACCACTTCTTCAATATCTAAGACATTGAACATGTCACCAACTGAAGTGCTTTATGAAAATGGGTCTATACCCAAATTATCTTAACTTTACAATTAAAATAATACTCTTGTTGAAGGAGCTAAATCTATGAGTGGAGAATTTGACATGGCCATGTTATTAAAATTGCATGCTAGATTCAAATAGGTTTGATATGCTTATTGCATTTATATAAAGTGGTCTTCCATGAGGCCATTTCTTGTGATAAGAATATTAGGGTCTTGATATGAAATTAGCATGAGCACTTAAGTATTAATAAAAGAAGCCTATTCAATGGTTTGGTTATATAGTATATTGAGAGGCACCCTAACTACACTAGGCAAATTTTCATGGGGAAAATCTACTGGAAACTTGGCCCTTACCTCCATGGATATGAATAAAACTTCATCCTTATTTTAAATCAAGTGTTGATAAAACAAATAAAGATCATATGTTAATGACATAGTAATATAATACAATTGATATTGAACTTGGTCTATAATTGATGGTACACTAGCAAGATACTATATAGTTTATTCTTGGTCCTGATTCAAGTATGGAGACATGTTAACCAAATAATGGATAAATGATCTTGGACTTACTTCCCAAATTGATTAGTGTAATGAGGGTAATGATCCATCTTAAAAACTACATCGTTACCATAGGGGTATTGAATAAAGTCATCTTGTGCGACCACATTATCATAACCTAGATTATACATGGCTCCACTATGAGTGTAACAAGACATATCCAAATCAATAATGAATGTTTCACAAAGAATGCATAGAGTTATATAAAATCTTAAAAATAATGTCCAAATAGACAAATGGTCCAAACTTGGTCTAACTTGGTCTAATGATGGAGCATATCTCCAAAATGGTTAGTGCTAAAACTTGGTCTAAAAGAGTCCAATGTCAAATGTATTATATAAAAAGGTTTAAGTGGATGAAATAAAACTAAAATGCCAAACTTATTTATAAAGGGATTCAAAAAAGTCTAAACTAAGTCTAAATAAATAAAGGTTTCTAGGTCTTTTGGAAAACAAGGCATAAAAACTAGGCTCAAAATAGGTATTGTTAGGTCTTTTTGGGAACAAAGCACAAAAGCTATACTTTAAACAAAACAAGGTCTAAAAATCAAGATATTTAATCTAAAAAATTTGAAACACTTTAAAACAAACTAGGCATTCATATTTAAACACACACTTGATCATTTGTCAAAAGACATGGAACATTAGGCATATGGAAGATATACTTCTTCCCAAAATCTAGGCAAAAAAATAGTCTTTAAATTGAGCAAGGAATTAACCTAAGTTATACAAACCAAAAGTGAAGGGTAAATGTTTAGGATAAAATTATGCAAGGCATAGGCATAAAACCAATAAATATTTGGATTTTAACTTTTCAAGGCTAATTTTAAACTTAATTTAGAAGACTAGTCTTCTTTAAGATAGATAACAAGCTAGAAAAGAATGAAAAACATGACAACACTAGGAATAAATCCAAAAGGCACAAATGGTTTTGAGATTGTAATTTGGACACAAATAAATAATTTTTTGAAACATTTTGATCAGTGTAATGATGTTATCATGCTCTAAAGGTTTGGTAAATGGTTTGTTTCAAGACTTTAAGGCACAAAACTTGAAATGAATTGGGCAGTGTAACAACATCCTTTTCAAACAAGTGACATACACACAGGTTTGATAAATGAATAAGGAAAATTTATGATGTAAAATGGATGACATAACACCTCTTCAAACAAAGGAGTAATGTGTAAACAAGATTTTTTTTGGATGTGGTATAAAAAACAAATAGTTTAGACATAAGACCATGTAAGTCAAAAAAGGACAAAATGACAAAACACATAAGTGTAACATCTTAAATCCTAAAAATAACAAGGTTGCATCATATTATTAAATTATATCCATATACTTATTCTTGAGAGGATTTTAAATTGTTAATCTAAAAGTAAAAGTGCATGAAAATTAGGGTTTTTAGGCCCCCTCTTCTCTCAATAGTTTGTACAGTGACATGAAACTTTGGGTTAATCGCCCTACATCAACAATATGTATACAACAAGTGGGGTTGTATAAACTATCAATTTTTATTCATTTTTAGATGGTCTCATATGTGTGGCAAACACTAGGGAAAAATCATGTCATTTGGATCCATGCCAACTTGATTGTTGTGAAAAGGTCTTGTCCTTTTCATAACTAATACATCCATCAATTGCTTAATGTAGTGTGATGTCTAAGTTATCCCTACATTTTGAGGCTGAGTACCACTAATAGATCTTGTTTTAATAACTCAAAAAAAGCATCCCAATAGGTCACCCTCAATTTATATACCCCGCCATGGAGTGGGGTTGAAATGATGTTGCAAGATGAATAACTGGGTCAATGATTCCCTTAGAAAAATTATGAGGAGGCGATGAACTCCTGATCACAAGCCAAAATGCATGAAAATAAAGCTAAGTGTAAGGAATTTAGGGTCATTATAGATTCACCCAAATCATATATATTTTAGGGAGGTCCCTACCGAATTTCCTTTCACAATTTTAGACCAAAGTAAAAAATGCAAAGAGTGAGCACTTTTGATCACCCAAGTTACCTAAAGAGGATGGGGGGAGAGCATACATGTGACACTAATTTTAAGTGAACAAACACTTTTAAAAAACAAGCATGAAAATGAAAACTCTTATGAGTATGTAACTAAAGTGAAAGTTCAATTTTATAGCACCAATATAAAATATGTTGTGAAATTTGAGCCCCTTGGCATGTTGTTGATAATTGCCAAAAATTTAAAAACAACTAAGAGATGAAAACAACCAAGTGCATTTTAAGTACCAAATACAATGTGTGTAATATTTAACCATGCTTAAAATTTTCTCTTTTCACCTTAGGACTTGTGAATTACTAGAGGGTTTGCCTACTTAGAAGGCCAAATTCAAGTGAGAAAATAACATTTTAAAATTAACTCTTGGGTTTTTTGATATTTTTATATCAGATACCAATCATCATTGATCCATAAAGATTGATGTCAATCCAAAAAAAATAATGTCAATCCATAGAGATTAATTTCTATCCATAGAAATTGATGTTAATTAAGAAAATCATAGATGTTTCCTATAAAACAAAAAAACTAAGTCTATTTTTGATAGGAAAATGGAAAATGGTTAATAAATGAGCTTGAAACTAAAATACCTCATAGATTCTACAAGAAATGGGTTATATAAACAATATACAAATCATCAAACATAAAATGAAGGAAATAAAACTCAATTAAAACCATTGTTATCAATGTTCCCTATCATGTTCTATTTTTTACACAAAGATCATGGTCAATTTATGTAATCTATATTGATCTATAAAATTGACATTGATCCCTATAACCTAAAATGTACTTAAAATAAAAAGACATAAAAAATGAAGTTAAAATTTGAAACTTGAAGATTTGTATGCATATATTAGAAAAATTAAAATCAACATATCAATCTCCTTGGACATACATATCATTGGTCCCATCAGGCATGCCATGATGTGAACAAGGAATACATAGATGGGAGGTTCATATTGTGTTAGTCTAATAAAACAAATGAAAATAACTAGTCTAATAAAACAAGTCAAAATAACACACTAAAATACTAATAGCTCTAGCCTAGACACTAGGGAGAGATTAGGTAAAAAACATACAAATAAAATCACAATTAAAACATAAAATAAAACACTCTTTTACCTTCCTTGGAGCTCCAAATGGTTTGTTGAAAAGGCTTGCTTAGTTCATGCATGAAGAAATCTTTATCAATAGAGCTTTGTTTGCTTCACCTTTCCTTGAAACCTTGGTTTAATTGATTGGCTTATGATTTAGGCATGGTAACATTACTTTCATGAAGTTTATCTCTCCAAATTGGTATTATAACACTACACTATCAAAATCTTTGAAGACATTTAGGCATAATAACTTTACACCAAGAGAGATTAAAAATCAATAGGCAATACCTTGTATTTATAGCCTCAATAATTAACTCTCACCCAAGGTGAGTTAATGTTGAGTTTAAACATGAAATGGGTTCAAACTAACCCTAGGTGAGTTGAGGATAACTCTAATTGAATTAATAATTGTCATGTAGTTATGATTTTAAATTACTAGGCATGTCTCTCAAATTAGATATTTTGAGATATTTTAGAAGAGCTTGATAACTCATAAAGACAATGATGAAAAGGCTTGATTTTTTGATTTTTGGAATTTATTTTAATAGATATTCATTAATTAAAAATGGATAATTTAAATAAGCATTTAATATTGTTTAATTAGTTAATTCATTTTGATTAGCATTTTATCTATTTTAATAATTGATCAAGTGCCCCACTTAATGGGTCCATAAGCCAAATTGATAGTTGTTATGTTGCAAGGTGATTAGGGATGAATTCATGAGAGGTTATTATTGTATACAGGCTATTATCCTAGATAGGGATGTTTCAACATGATTATGAGCATTGATAATGATGCATGGATGAAATTAGGATGTTCAGTGATTACTAGGCTTAATTTTCAATGGTTGGTAGGAGTCAATCTAAAGTCTGGTCAAAATCTAGTTATGTTCAGAATTTGGTGTCTATAATACTAATATATTTTGGATCTCCTTTCTTATTCTCTCATCTTCCTTTCACATACTAAGCATATATATGTTTGAAACTTGAGATTACATACTAGTTCATAGGTAAGTCTAAGTGTTTATTTAGTCATATCTATAGTTACTTAGTCTCCTTTAAACCAAAGTCTAAATATCATTCATGTGTATCAGTTTTATCACTCATATTGGTTATTCTAAATCCATATGGAGGAGGAATCACAAAATCCATAAAAAGGTTAAAAGCCAAATCATTTAAACAAAAGGCAATGATTCAAAAGGCAACATACACATTCAAAATCACACCAAAAGACATGATTCATAACACATATCCTATTTTATAATCAAATCTCAAACTCCATATTTGGCCTCATAATAGAATCAAGTTCCATTGGGGTGTGTTAGACCAATATATTGGGATAGGAGAACAAAAAATATTAATTATAAGTACTGCCTAATTTCTCCCATAAGTACCCAATCTTCACAATACACTAACAACTCTATAAGAGGTCTTAAAGAATGGGGAAGATGTTGTGGGAAGGTAGGTCCATTTTAATTTTCTTGTTCATATAACCCTCATGATTTGATCTTAATATCTCACCTATTTGCTTATATATCTTTGTGCTTATTGTAAGCAGGTATCCTTTGTATTTTGATGGTCACTAGACTCTTAGTGTCTCTCCTTTGTACCTAGTATGCCTCATGTTTCCTAAGATGTTCTCATAGATGCACATATCATGATTTTTACATTCCTTATTTCATTAAAATAATCTTAATATTTCCCCTTGAGGAATATTTTTTCATTAACTGATCATCCCCCCTAGGGTTTCCCTTTGTGAATTTTAGTGTAAAACAATGGATTGGACCATGCTCTCCTCATAAATTACCAGAATAAAACATTTCGTTACTTTTACCCTTATTACCGTCCACGTCATTGGTGTTAACCTTGTGAGTTATAGTGTAATACCATGGATATGACCAGGATCTCCTCATAAATTACCACATTAAAACATATTTTAATTATTCCTAGATGTCTTTCCACCTCATTGGTTTTCCCTTTGTGAGTTACAGTCTAAGACCTTGGATAGGACCAGGCCCTCCTCACAAAATACTTCAACACCCAGTTCATACTTTAACCAAGTCACAATAAAATTACATGCTTCAAATTTGAGATAATTTGTGTTATATAACATTATTAACATATTTCCCATCTTGATTTAGTATTTTTTATACATACTTCATAAGCACTCCAATTTTATCTTCTTATTTTATGACTGTATTAATGTTTACTACCATTTTATTAAATTTATCATACTTTCCATCTTGATTTAGTATGATTAATTTGATTTACACTTACATTTTGTTTTTATTTTCATACTCCATATCTTTATTTAATATGACTAATTCACTTTATTGTTTATTTATTTTTATACCATTGGTTTTCTTGTGTCTTCCATTTTATTAAAATTTCTCATACTTCCCAATGTGATATAGTATGACTTTTATTTTGTTTTAATTTGGCAAAAATATTTTTACATGGTTTGAAAATATTTGTTCCCCTTTTACTTTACCATTTTGGTTTATTATATTTATACATCTTTTTTTTTACACATTTTCCATCATGATTAAGTGTGTATTATATTTTATGATTATTTATACTTTTTAAAAATCATTTTGATTTTATTTTTAACCATGCATGTGTATCTCATAATGCTAGAAAAGAAAACATACATCACATATTTCTAATAACATATACAACAAAACAAAAATACATGTGTTACAATAGAAATATATACATACACTCATACACATATAAATACAAATCATAGACCAAATAAATGTTCATATATATATATATATATATATATATTGATATAAACATTTATTTGGTCTATGATTTGTATTTATATGTGGATGAGTGTATGGATATATTTATTTTGTAGCACATGTATTTTTATTTTGTTGTATATGCTATCCAAAATATGTGATGTAATGTTCATATATTTATATATCATGAGTTTGATACAATACAAGTAAAAAATAAAATATCTAAAGCTCTAAGGCTATGCTTCATCATGCCTATCCTGTGGCCTATCCACAATACCCATGGATGATTGTGACTGACCCATCTGAATGATGTATTATAAGGAGGTAGTCTAGGATCTCAGGGCATTAATATGACCATATAGAATGGTCACTTGGGCCTATACTTATTTAAGCTATATAGTGGTTTCTATGTGAGTATCTCACTACTATGCAAAGGCCTTCTAGGCTCGAGCCTCTCCATATCCTACCCCTGTAGGTGGCTATGAAACCATCTCCTCATGATTTCAACTATTGAGAAACCTCTCCCACTATCTAAAAAAACTAACATAAGATAGGGTAGATGGTACCATAGGATCTACCAAAGTGGAAGGATCATAGTGTGACAATACCCCATCTAAAATGTTATGGTGCATAGTCATAATCAGGGCTCCCCATATGATCTCCTCTACAACCATATTTATAAAACCAAAAACTAAATATACATTAGATCTCATGTATATATATCTCAAATCATCTGTATATCATAAATAATGATGTAACTAGTTATCTATGTCAAAAACATAAAACAAATCAAAACATTTCTCACCAATACAGGTATCATCGACCATTATCTCCCATCCACTCACCCTTTGAGCACCTCCTCTGTTAGATACCTTTTAATAAGTACAAAACCTAAAGTCACCACCTAATCTTGTTATTACCCCCTCCATAATTAGCCTAATTTAATAGACTATATCAACCATATATTACGTACTACATCATTTAGAAGATACTATGTTGGCCATTTCTAAGTTTATAACTAAATCGGTCATCTACTATGCAGTCAGCTACCTCTAGTGATAGTACATTGGCCTATTTCTATGTAATTAGCCCCTATATTTCTCTCACCTTACAAATTGAGTTGATAGGTCTGACTCTGTTCTTAATCTGCAGTGACTTTTTGATTATTTACCAAAAATGCCTTAGGCATTTATTGGTCGGATGTTTTCTTACCCAGTAACATATTCTACCTAAAAACATTTTAGGGTCATTTTAATTATCTACAATTTTCCTAACATCTAATTTTATATATTTAGATTACTTTCAATTAAATTACTCAAACATTTTAAATTAATTTTTCACTTACCTAAGTTGCACTCACTATGGCTACTAGGTGTCCTCCTTATAAAAGCTGTCATCTCCTCACCATGGTCACTCTCTGGGATTAATTAGGTCTCTTAGAGCAATATTTTCTTAGAATATTAAAATAAAAAATGAATTAATTTTCACCCTATTTATATTTACCATTCAAAATTATTTACCTATCAATTATTTACAATAAGACTCTATTTTTTGACCATAACTTTATTTCTACTAGATCATTTTTTGAACAAAAATATGTTCTATAATATTGATGTTTTAGAGAAAATTTTCACATATTACATGTATATTTTTCAAAAAAAATGTTTTTTCACTTATTTTTATAGGTTCACCTCATGTTTCCTACATGGGACACCTTCACATTTCTCTCACTTATTTCATCTTATATAATACTAAGGTAAGTAAAGGTATGAATTTTTATATTATGAACTTTAATTTATCTTATTCACTTCTTACTACAATTTATTTATCTAAGTGTTTTATGTTGCTATGTTCTTTTACCGAATCACCATCCCATGTTACACCTACATGACACATGATGAACTTTGAGTGGGGCATATTTATACACATAATATTTTTAAACTTTATTAATTATTGATGCTTTCTCTCTTGTAGGAACCCATTGAGTCTTAATCTCTTTGAGTGCATGCTTTAAGGGGTGCATTAGGAAAGGGGTGGGTAAACCATTGGTGTTTTGAAATATTGTTGTCCCATATACCACCACTTGCAACCAACATAAACCTCTCCTATACACTTCACTAAGCTTTGAAGCCTCCCTTACACACTCTTCCAGGAAATTCACCACCTCAAACAACCCCTACCTATGCCAACATCTCTTTTTGACATTTATCAAACAAAGTCAACCTAAGCCGACCCTGTACTTAAAATATACGAATACATTATAGGACTAGGTTAGCCTTAGCCAACATAGTCTAGGATCTAATTGATTTTATTAATTAATGATACATGGTCAATTGGGTTGACTCTATTAGCTAAAATTTTAGAAGGGTTTAGGATTAGATCTAGCTATATATACACATCCATTTCCACCATTTCATAGAGATAGAGACAAGAAGTAAATCATTATTTGGGCATCTTGTTATGCACCATTCTACTTGAGGAACATTACTTAAGGTTTCAATACTACACTTGGAAATATAAATCTTATCTTATGGAGAAGTATTTTGGATGCATAGGAGAATTCATGTAATCTAAAGTTGACCTATCTTTTCTATCCTTACAACCCACAAAAACATCTTACAAAGCACCTTAGCTAAGGGAGAGATTGAGGCTCAATAGGCTCATCTTGAAAGGTAAGTATTCCTAACTCTTGCTCCTTGTTAAAGTAGATAAATTTGCATTTGTTAGCTTATATGCTTTTATCTCCATGAATTATGATTTCCTTTACATTGAATTGAGTACAAATCTTTTGTGCATGTTTAATTTTATGTTTATTACCCCCATTTCATTCCACAAGATTTGGTGATCACTAGGTTAGATTTTAATTTACTTTGTCCTTTACTTGTAAATAAGAAAACATAAGACTTGGCTAAGGTTATCATATGGTTTTACTTGAATAGAGGCTTTATAACCCTCTATAGTGATATTGTTGTGGTAAGGGACCCCTTAGTTAGGTCTAGTAGATCCATCTTGGTCATGACCTTGATTGTCTAAGTGTACTAACAAACAAAAGTATAAGTGTGATTTATATGAGATAGGATTGATTTGTAGATCAAATTCACTTTCCCTTGTATATATAATCATATTTCATATCACCAAAATCATCTGACACATTAGCATAATCACTAATAGTCTAAAAATTAACACACTTGAAGGATTTGTACATTTGTAAAATACCAAATATAAGACTACTAATCTATTTATTTGTAAGTTCTCACATGTCCAAGATAAAACCAAACCAAAAAAAATTTATAACACTTGATTTTGGTGCATTAAAATGAATAAAATGCTTGTTTTATTTGATTATGTGTCTTTGTGTGTGATAGCCTAAGCATGTATGATCTCCCCTTGCCCATTTTTTGGATACTGGGTGATCAAAATCATTTTGGTTGTCTTCCCCATCCCAAATTGAAATCTATGTATGCTCTCCTCTTGCCCTTCATGGGACCCTGATGATCATAAATAACTAAACTTCATTTTTTCATTTTTTACTATGTGACTTGGACCTTGATGACCAATCCTGATTCATTAAGGTGCAATGATTAGAATTTCATCCCCTAGTATATATAACAACCCATGTTATGATGGGATATATAAATTGGTAAGGATATATCACTATTAGCTTAGTATTAAGTACAACATGAAATGAGGAACTTTTACTACAATACAGAATCCTTAGAAAACACTCTCAAGAAATAATTTCTAGCGACACTCCACTAAAATATTATAGTTATAGTGGCTATGAAGGGACAAGATAATTTCATAAATCCTATTATCTCCCTCTTCCATAGACTTAAGCGCCATCGTACTACAAGGTATATAATGGACAAACCTAGTTAACCATGTTTTTCTTAGCTTAAGACCATTCACCAAGAATAAATACTAGTACAAGGAAAAAAACATTCCTAAAGATTATTCACCACATAGAAATGCCTAGTAAGGGTTGGGAGACCAACCCAGTCACCACTTTGCATGGGTATAATGGTGGGATGATTAGTTATGTTGCACACCTATTACTTATAACATAAGGCTTGTTGCTTGCATGCATTCATTTGATTTTTTTATAAACTCATGTTGTTTTTCAGCCTTATACACTTTAAATGAGACCAATTACCCAAGCTAAACTATTTCAATAAAACACATCAATTATCTTGAATCAAGTCTAATTTTACCACATCCAAATCAAACCAAAGTGAAACCATCAAAAGCCAAAAATTTTAAAGTCAAAAGTAAAATTAAGTCAAACTTTTAAAATTTCTATATCAAATCCAAAGGTCAAAATAGATTCAAAGGTCAAACCAAAGTCAAATATCAAACCAAATTCAAGTTATCAAATCAAATTCAAATTCAAATTCAAAATTAGGAACAAGTCAAAATAAGTGAAACATTTTGAATTTAAACTTAAACATCAAGTCAACTTAAGTAAAACACAATGCAAATCAAAATCAACCTAAGTTAAATCTAGTTAAATTTAAAGTCAACTTAAATCAGATCTAATTCAAGTCAAAGTCAACATAATTCAAGGTCAAACCAAGTTGAAGTCAACTCTCAAGTCAAATTTGAAAGTCCAATCATGATTCATGTCAAACCAAAATCAAAGATAAAGTGTAAGTTTACTTAAACCAAGTTTAAATCAAAGGTCAAACAATCCAAGGTCCAAGGTATTAGGTAAAGCATATAAGTTTAGAATAATAACATCTAAAGACATACTTCAAACACATATCACACATCCTTTTATAAACAAGTTAAATGTTCAAATGCACATTCTAAGTCAAACATTTTCAAAGAATAATTAGGACATAATCATGCATCCCATTTAGACTTAAAGATCACATTGAAACATAATCAAGCATCTTTTTTGATATACAAATAATTTCAAGAATTAATAAAAGTTCTTAAGGTTAAAATATCAACAAAACTTGAATTTTTAAGCATAAAAATTCAAGAAACAACCAAGATAAAAAAAATTGAAGCATCTTATTTTATGTAACACATACAAGTTGAAAATAAGGTGAGTTAACTAAAATTTTTAATTCTAATCCAAAAGTTAACTTCAAGTTGAATTGAAAAAGTAACACATACGTCCTTATCCAATTTTAAAATCAAATAAAATAAAATTCAAACTTAATCCAACCTTAATTCAAATATAAAGATCATAAACATGCCTTGATATAGATGGAGTGGAGCTAGTTATAACTCTATATTTGATGATGATTTTAATGAAAACTTGTTTAATTTTAACCAAAACCAAGAAGAAGTACATAACCTAATACACTAAGAGAGGGGTTGATGCAAGTGTTCTTGAAGTTGAAATAAATAGTGGTCTACTCAACATGGACCTAAGAAGGGCCCAATTTGATCAAATTTTTGAACAAAAATATTAACTCTACTTGTGACTTTTAGAGTTATGTGTTAAGTTTCTTGTAGCTCATGCCAAATAAAACATACAATAACTCATTCATGTACCAAAATAGGATGTGTTTACACAACATCGAGATAGATCTTCCTCTATTCACAAGCAAATTCAAGATCACATCATTGCACAAAATCCACATCCAAATCATAAGTCTTTTATAAAAGGGAAGAATACCCTTGTAGAACCAACACCTAAAGATACTAATCATGTTACAATTGAGAAATTAAAAAATGTGACTCAAATTCTTGGTGCTTTCCCTTCTACTTTCAATACTAAATATACTAATCGACAACAACAAATCCTAGCCAATCAACCATAACAAATCCTAACCAATCAACAATAAGAAATCCTTGTAAATCAATGACTACTAATCCTTACTAATAAACAATAGTAAATCTTGACCAATCAACAACAAATCTTATCCAATCAATAAATCCCTTCGAATTAGTAACTAGTCTTATCCAACCAACAAATCCCACAAAAATTTCTCATCATTAGGGTGATTATTCCTACTAAATCAACCAACATTATATTTATTCCCACTAAATCCAACTCAAATTTTACCATTAATCCTAATCCATAAATTAATCCTAATTAGTGCTTTTATACACAACATCATACTTCAAACTCATCTCAAAACAATCCAAATCCTCAAGAGTGGAATGAGATGAAGGATGTTTTTATAAGATTTCAAATAGGGAACCAAAGTAAAAAGTTCAAATTTTAGGAACTATGTCCTTATCCTTTTAACATGAGCATTTTAAAAATCTATTTCCCCACTCAGTTTTAGGCACTAAAATTCAATAAGTACAAAGTAAAAGGGTATCCAAGATAAATTTCAAAGAATTATTCATGACATGCCAAGAAGTAGCTACCTTTATTATCACAATATCCAATAAAACTATGATAACATTGTGGGAAGCATCATAAATAATCATGTCACCACTATCAAGATCAATTCCCATCATATTCCAAAGATCAATTAGCATGCTAGGGTCACTATCCAAAGACCTCCTTTATCTCATCCTATTAATCCCATTAAAGCCAAATAATGTGTTGTTACTACTCAAAACTTAAAGGTTACTCCTTAAGGCCCTTAAGCATGTAAAACAAATCATCAATTCCAAGGCTCTTCACCTTCTAGTTCTAAACCATCCACTTTGTCCATTGAGAAACCATATGACATTATTGAATAATTGAATAAAACACCAACACATATATCTATGTTAAGCCTCTTATTTACTTCTAAAGTTCATAAAGACATTTTATAAGCTTATTCAGAAATAAAATGTCCCTAATGACATTGACCCATCATAATTCTAAGCATTTTTAGGACACTTATCCTCAAGTTAGTAGATAATTTTTAATCAACGTGACATATCACCATCAGTCTATCACATAATAATCCCCTATATATTGAGGTGATCATTTCCTAACTTAAGGTTAAAAGGGTTCTCATATAATGTCTCAAGTTCGACATTACTATAATCAAGTTGTTCAAGAACTTGGGATACTCACCAATAGATTCTTAGGTTGATACCATCATAATTTTTTTATGATAACATAGAACAAGAATCCATGGGTATCATTTTATTACCTATCATTATTAGGCCTATCATCCATATCACCCTTTGTCATGTCATCAACCTCAACTTACCATATGATCTACTCCTTGGGCATCCATGAATCCATGATATGCATTAAGTTATATCAACACTACATCAGTGTATTAAATTTCCCATTCCTATATAGAGGTTATAATTCCAAGATATCTACATCTATAACAATATTGAAAAAACCTATAAGTTGAGTATAGAAACACCAATTATTATCCTAGCATAAATCATGTACCTAAAAAGGACAAAAAAGTGGTACTAGACTCTCCTAAATACTCCTACATCGATCTCGATAATATTACTTCCTCATCCAAGGGTCTACATCCTAAAATATCATATCATTTCACAATCAAAGATAAAGGTTTTTGAGATAATGTGATCAAAGATGCTTTTCACTTTTCTAAACTTCCTAAATCACCCAAATCCCATGGCATGCCAAAAATGATGTGGTGTAAGAAAGCCAATTCTTATCAAGTGGGACTTGTATCTTTTACAAAATCTAGTCTCTTAGATCATGAACATGTTAGTAGTTATGGGGGTTCATAGTTATACAATGATGGATTTGCTTCATGATATTAGAGTAACTTATATCTCATCCCCAATAAAATCATGAAACATCTTGCTTATAAAGGAAATAGATTTGGGGCAAGTAAACAAATAACTCTTAAGCTCGTACCCCTTAGGCAAACAAACCAGAAGTCAAGGTGTTAGATACATGTCACTTGAGGGTGACCTCTCAGATCTCAAAAGTGATGACACTGTGACATTGGATGATAATTGTCATGATAATGACACATAGTTCCATTATAACATATGTTATGAGCTTATCAACACAAACCTTTTTCACACTAATTCCATCCTTACCATCCACTGTAACCTTAGTTATTTTAAACTCATCAACTGAGACCAACAAGATTATATACCATTCAAAAAATTTCATAATGATGACTCCATTGTAATTTTTTTTGGATTTATAGGTCATTCCTCACTTGGGGACCATAAATAAGGATTTGATATTTATTTGAAACTTGCTACCTAATTTAGAGAGCAGGTGGATTTCCTCAGTGAAAAAAATAAATAAAATCAAGAATTAATGTCTTCTAGTGAAAACCTCTCTGAGGCACTATTAGATAGTGAACAAATCAAAAATAAAGACATTTAGTTTTTAAAACCTCTTTGAGGTGCCAACAAATAGGTAATTTCACTCTCTTCACAAGGAAGTAGAGTCTTAATAGTCCAAAAATATTCAACTTCGGAGTAGATACCAATCCTTCTGAGAAACAAACATTTGAGGAATTGGCATAAGAATTTTTAAAAACATTTTTAAAATGTCCTTTACCTGAGATGAATGATTTATATTCTTCATTTATGGGTGCGATTGATGAGCCAATTGAGCCATAATCAGAAGAATGATATCAAATTCATTTGATATTCATAATATTAAAGGATGGTTCCACATTTCTTGTGGAAGACACAATCGATGTCAATGTTGGTAATAAATATAATCCATGAATTATCATGTTTAAATAATCTCTTTCATAGGAATAACATGAGTTTGGTTCATCATCTTATCATACATCTTGATGTAAAATTGATTAAATATAAGATGCATAAAATGTATCCATGTATCATAGTATTGGTCAAAAAAGAACTTGCAAAAATTTTAGAAGCAAGTTTCAACAGGTCTATTGATTATTCATAATGGATTTATATCATAGTCCCTATCAAAAAGAAGCTAATTGAAATTTACCTCTGTACATATTTTTATGATATTAACAAAGCTTGTCTTAAAGATGATTTGCCATTACCAAAAGTTGATATGATCATCAATTCTAAAATAGGGTATGAAATGCTATCACTTATGGATGGATTTTATATATATAATCAAATTAAAATAACTAATGAATATCAACACAAGATAACATTCACCACTCTATGAGGTAGGTGTTATCACTAGGTCATGCCTTTTGGACTAAAAAATACAAGTGCTACTTATCATCCAGTAATGACTATCATTTTCCATGATATGATGCATAACATCATAGAGGATTATGTAGATGAAATTTTTTGGAAATACAAAACCCATGTAATACATCCATAATATTTACAAAATATTTTTGAATGACTTAGAGAGTACAAGGTGCACCTCAATCCTAAAACATGTGTGCTTAGCATTACATCCAAAAAATTATTGGGATTCATTATTTCTCGATGAGGCATTGAATTAGATATAAATAAGGTTAAGGCAATAATATAAATGCCTCCCCCATCAAATCTAAATTAAATACATATTTTATAGGGAAATATTTAGGCTATCCATAGTTTTATTTCACAACTAGCTGATTGTTTACATTCCTTTACACACCTCTTGTAAAAGGGCATGATGTTTTAGTGGAACAATAATTGTTAAGAGGAAATTTAAAATTTAAAGAAACATTTGGATAATCAACCACTACTGGCCCTTCCAATGCTAGGGAATCCTTTTTTGATTTAAATTTTAGAAACCTAACATGGCTTGGGGACACTTTTGGCCTAGCACAATGATCAAGGAAAGGAACATGATATTTAATATTTAAGTAGAACACTGGTAGCATATGCACATAATTATTTACCCATTAATAAGTCTTATTTATAAATGGTCTTTGCATCTTATAATTTGTGCTATTATATGATCAATAACAAGACCATCCTTATTACCAAGATAGATCCATAAAAATATCTCTTATCAAAAGCACTTTTGACAGGTCATGTGGAAAAATGGGTTATGTTACTAAGTAAATTTGAAATTTAATGTTAAAATTAGAAGGATATTAAGGGGTAAGTAATTGATGATCAATTGAATGATGATCCATTATCAAACACACAACCATTGAACTTTGGTTTTCCATATGAGTCCATTTTAAGCCTTGATGAATCATGATAGTGGAAACTCTACTTTGATAGTTCCTTCACATCTGGTAGATCAAAGGCAAGAATCCTTTTCATCACACCATAGGGGATCTCATCCCTAAGGCATTTCACATTGGATTTATATGTACCAAAAACATAGCATAATATGAGGCTCTGATTACGTGACTTCACCTCATAGTCTAATGAAACATCCAACTATTAATAGTATATGAATATTATTGACTAATCACCAATCAATTCAATGATCAATACTAAACAAAGTATGATAAGCTCATGATTTAGAAAAAAATGGTTGACAATCTTAAGAAGTACTTCAAGCATATATAGTTTGAAAAGGTACCATGAGCTAATAACAAATTAATCAATGTTATGGAAACTATTGGATCATTTTTATAAATGTCTTATAGTGTCCAAGAATATTAGTTCCTAATTTAACAACTCATCATTCTAGCATACAATTGTATCTAATCATAAATCGTATGTTAAATTATTTGTCATATCTCACCCTATTACCATTCCATATACACTTACCTTCAAGACCATAATTTTTGCAATGACTTATCCCATGCTAAAAAATCATTTATCCATAATGATTCCAATTACACCTTACTTAAAAACACACTCTATCATAGAGGCTATGATGGGATGATACTTTGTTATATAATTTTGTAAAATCAAAATTTAATATCAAAGGCATACATAATGGGATTTGTGGGGGCCATACTACTGGAATGGTCCTCACCGATCAGATCCTTTGTATAGGGTATTACTAGCCAATAATGGAATGTGATGCATATGCATTTGTTAATGAGTACGTTAATTTCTAGAAATATAGTGATTTAATCCACACCCCATCACAAAAACTTCATCCAATTACATCTCCTTGGCCATTTTAAACATGGGGACTTGATCTCATAGGGAATATAAACCATAGATCATATGATGACCATAAACACATTTTTACTACCACTAAGTATTTTAATAAGTGGGTTGAGGCATTTTCTTTTCACTTATATAACTAGAAACCAAATTTCCAAATTCATTCTTAATCACATCATTTTACGATATATTATTCCCTTCAATATCATTTCCAATAATGGAAAGTTATTAAAAAATAAGGATATAAAATTTATTTATACCCAATCCCATATCAAGAATAAATGATCCACTCATTATTAACCCCCAAGGTAATGGTCAAGCTGAGGCATCTAATAAAACCAATGTGAAAATCCTCAAAAATATTATCAACAATGTTGGCCACAATTAAAATTTGAAACTATTTCCTACCTTATGGGCTTACTAATGGGGGTCATCAATCCTCTTCATTTAATAATGTCAATCTAGGGTATGTGTATGAAGACTGTAAGCAAAAAGGAAAAGAAATCTTTGACAAACAGTTCCTTCTATCACACTTCACACTTATAGGAATTGAAAATCACACTTGCATAAATAAAAGCAAACTTTCATAAAGTAAATCACACTTGTATAAATTAAATAAAACTTACATAAGGTAAATTACCAAATTAAAAATAAATGACAAACAAGTACAACACCTACAATTTTACATAAACTATACAAAAATAATTGTTTAAAGTAAAAAAGAAAATAACATAAGAATTTACAATGAAATGATAATTTATAGAACAAATAAATAAATAAAAATACATTGATCCATCTTACTTGGAATGATTGGCCAAATCATTCCTTAGAAGAGGATTTATTTAGAACATAAATTTTAGAATAGGCTACTTAGAATAATGGAAAAAAAGTATGTTGATTAATTCATTTGGGTGTGTAAGGTTGCATTTATAATTTCATGCTTCCAACAACACATTATTTATGAGTAATAATATAGATATCCCATCCTATATCAATCTCCATAAAATATGGAGAGAGATATTTATTCTAAAAATGAAATATATTACAACATAATCTCAATCTCTACCAAATATGGAGATAACTATTTATTAGAATAAAATTACATAAATCTATATGTGAATACAATCTATAATGGAAAGTTTATAAATAAAAATTTATACATAGAAAGGATTCAAATGTAAATCATTCTTTATGATAGTTTTAATAGACTAACCAATCATTAGAATACATTTAGAAATAATTTTCAAACAAGTCTATAACAATTCTATTGAAGTCTATAGTAGTTCTATTGAAATTTGTAGCAAACCTACTAAAATCCTTAGTTGCTTGATGAAATCCATAACAAACCTTCTGAAATCCATAACTGGATAATGTAATTCTTATTAAAATTGGTAAAATACATAGCTACATGATGTAATTCATATTTGGTCTAATGTAATCCATAGATGTTACATAATTGGTCTAATATAATTCATAGTTGGTCTGATGTAATCCATATTTACTATGGAAGTCTATATCAACCTATAGGAATATATAGTAGGCTTGTAGGTTGACCAAAATGTTGTATCCATTTTAGAATACTCTGACACTACTCTAACATTATTGTTGAATGGTTACTCTTCATACTTTGAATTATTCTTATCTTAGTATGAACTGTGTATGCACTCATTGATATATTTTTCCCAATAATCATTAGTAATAGCTAATAAATGTGATCAAGAAATCCAAGAATGGTGGTTATATCATATTCTAGATTCATAATGAAATTCAATCAAAATAGAAACAAACACACTAACATGCATAACACTATCTTTCCTAGATCAAAGGGGGGAGCATGGTGAAGAAAATTGATTGACAAAGCACAACTAAAATGCAAAAAAACATACCTTTTTTACCTTCCCTGAATGCTCCAAAATATTTATTCATTTGGCTTTCATGGATTGTGCTTAATAGATCTTTGGCAAATGGAGTTGTATGGCTCCTTCTCCCCTTGGCACCATGGTTTGGATCATGCTTGCTTGATGTAAATTCATGGCTTAGCTTATGATTTTGGCATTATAACACTATTGTCATGCAATCTTGCTCTAAAACCTACTTTATAACATTACTCTATGCAAGATACTTTTTTTTCATAGGTAATGGATTTTATTTATAGGTTTAGCAACTAACCTCAACCTAGGGTGAGTTAAGGTGTAGTTGGGGCTTGGAATGGGTTCAAACTTTACCTTTGTGAGTGAATTAACCCTGATGGAGTTAAAAGGTGTCAAATGGTCATGATTAGTAATTAATAGGCATGGGTGGGATATTTTGGATTTTGGACAACTCACAAAAGGTAATTATGAATTCCTTTGATATTCTTGGATTTTTGAATTTCTTTTTTGATAATTCACTTAATTACTCATGGATAGTTCAATTTAGGAATTTGATTTGATTTTGCATTTGATTAAATTTTTAAGGTATTTTTAACATTTACAAGCTTTGATTTAATTCATGTGTGAATTTGATATATTTAATTGATTTTCAAGCTAAATTACATGTTTTGAATCTAAATTCAAGAAGTTTAGAAATTCTTAGGATAGATGTGCAAAGGATGGTAAGAATTAATCTAAAGTTGGGTATGAAGCCATTAGTGGCTAGTTTTAGGTGTTTATAGTTTGCCCCTATTTGGGAAGGCATTGCAATATGTAATCACAATAATGTGTTTTAAAAGAATAAGAAGGTTCTATGTGCTTACTACTTCAACAAAAATGGATGAAATATAGGGTACCCCATCAAGGGAGTGGTTGGAAAAAGGGTCAGCAAACAATTTCTCAAAAAAAGGAAATGAGTGGACCAAAGAGATGAAAACATAATGATTAACCCAAAGTCAGGAAAAATAATGGAGAATGTAAGTGGGGTGGTGTAGAATGATATTCCCAAAGGTGCTTATAATCATTAAATCCTAATAGTGGCAAATATGATATGAAATATGAAAGTGGGATGGTATATAATGATTTGCCCAAAAATGGTTATAATCAATAGTATCTTGATTATTGAAAACAAGCCCTAATTAGGAAAAAAAAGTGAATGATTTTCCTAAAGGAGTTATAATAATTAACCCTCAAATTGGTATAAACATAATGATTTGCTCGAAGGTGGATATAATCTTTAGAAATATAAGTGGGATGGTGTGCAATGAGTTGCTCAAAGGTGGTTATAATCATTATGCCCCGATAGTGGCAAAAAAGTTGTGAAATATAATGATTACAAACATGATGATTTCAAATTGATACAGAGGATAAAGATGAATTAGGAAACTTTCTAGAAGGGAGATGCTCATCTGAACTAGCAAGGAGGAAAACTCTGTCATTGTTTAATTACTTTGAGATATGATTTGGCTTGGGTTAGGATTGTTTCTAAAGATGGTACCAAGGAGATATAATCACTATTTTCTTAGTAGACTTCCTAAAGTTGATTTTTGATATAGCACAAGATGGTAGGCATAATTATAGAACACCATGAGGACTTGGTTGAAAAATGAATAAGGACTGACTCTTGATCCAATACTCAATAGAAAAAACTACACCAATGATAAAAACCATGATGATAATGTTGATGTATGAATATGGATTATTTCAAGAATAATGCACAAGGAATCACCCAATTAATTCCCATAGATTGAAACAAGGTAATAGTACTAAAATCAAATAAATAGGCACACAAAGAAACAAACAAACAAAAAAACAAAACAAAGAGAAACGAAAAAAAAAGAAAAAAAAAAGAGAAATATATAAAAAAAAAATAGTGAGTTAAAATATTTTTCATAAACAAAATGACACAAACAAATCCATGAACATTACCCATAGAACCTAGGAAATAACTTACTCAATAAACAAGATGGGGGAATAGAAGAAAAGGAAGGGGGTGGCTGAGGTGTCTCCATTTACACTAGGCAAGTGGACACTACCTACATAGTTCTATGGATGCAATATCCAACATAAATTTAGGCCAAATGTAGTTCTCCCAAGAAATAAGATAGAAGAAAATGATGACAAGAAACCATGATGAATGTAATAGAAGAATATGAGAATGATCTTGAAAAATGGAAAGAGCACGGGATAAAAAGGCCAAAAAGGATAGGGAAACTAAATGATAAGTTATTTTTTGTGACTTAGTAAGGGTTCCCAGAATCCTTAAGGTAAATAAATGGTCAATTTTTTTTATTTTTATAAATCAATTTTCAAATGTTTTTAGAATTTTGGAGTATCTTAACTCGATTGAGAATGATGAGATATTGAATGGTACAAGCTCATAAAATGAGAAGAACATGGATAAATTGAATGGATGCTCATGAAATGGTGAGAGTGTAAGAAAAGGGGGATTGAGATGACCTCAAAAAGTATTGATCATGGCCCACAGAGTCCTAAAATGGCCTTAATTCATAGTAGTTCTACCTTATAGTGGAGGAATCTGACTAGTGTAGTAATCAATTTAAATAAAATATGCACAGTTGGAATAATAACATAGTACAACATATAAATGACAAGTTTTTATGTCAAGGCATAGTAAAAAAATGTTTCCCCTAGTTTTCCCATAGGTGGTTATAAACAAGAAACAACATAGATAAATACTACTAATTTACCTATAGGTAGTTATAATTAGTAGCAAAAATGGTGAGACATTGATTTTCCCAAAGGCGGTTATAATCAAGCCCACATAAACAAGGCATGGTATAAAAAAAACAAGAAATGAAGGATGAAACTTCAAAACTTCTATCACACTACTCTAAAATATGACCTCTATTTGGAATACTTAAAATAACTACTAAAACTGATCTGATTCTTCATGATGAAAGGCAAAACTAATGGATGAACCAAGGTCTAACAAGTTAGGTAGGTAGGCTCAAAACATGTTAGGTTGATTGAATGAAATGATAGAATGTATAAGTGATAGGCAAATTGATTGGATGGTAGACTAATAGGGTGATAGAATGACAAAATAGTATAGTATAAAGAAGAAATGCTAATAATATATTACAACTTGAAATGGTCCTCATAGACAATACACCAAGTCATTCAAACATAGTATCACTTGAGGTGTATAATGTTTATAGTCTCATCAAGTTCATCCCCATTTGGTGTAGAGAGCCTATATGATCTAGCACCATAGTCTACAATGATGATGAAAGGACCTACCCAATTGGGTTTAAACTTGCCTTTATGCTTCTTCTTGATCATGGTATTCTTTTGGTTCTCTTTAAGAACAAGGTTACCAAGATTAAATTATCTATGTTTCACACACCTATTTTAGTGGCCATGGAGTTAGTTTTGATATGTTTATAGATGGTTTACTAAATCCAAACATTTTTCAACAAGTAACTCCAACTCTTGTAGGTGAGCTACTCGATAGTATTCATCATCTATGACATGCTTCAAAGAGATGCATAGTGAAGGTAAGTCAAACTCAATGGGAAGAATGGATTTAGTACCATAAAAAGTGATTATAGAGTGGTTCCTATGGGAGTATAGTGATTGGTATGGTATTCCCAGAGGGCATGGAATATATAAAGGTACCAATCATGACCATAATCATTGACAATATTTTTGAGGATGTTGATCATGGTTTTGTTTGATGTTGTGACTTGACCATTACATTGATTAATTTTGTACTCAACACATAACAATTTGACATCTTTGTTCTTGAATGATCCCCCAATATTAGATATAATGTCGAAAGGGATACCATAATCATAGATGATATGGTTAAAGATGAATTTGAAATTTTTGTTTCCACTCATAAAAGTGAGGGGTATAACTTTAAACTACTTAGTGAAAAATTCTATGGAAATAAGGATATGTTTATGGCCATCAGATGAGGTGGGGTTTATCTTTCCAATGAGATATAGGCCCCATGTAACAATGGCTATAGTGTCAAAATTGGTTTTAGAGTCTTGGTTGGGGTATTAATCAAATTAGCATGCCATTGACATTTATCACATATTTTCACATATGCAGCTACATCTACATCCATCATTGGCCAATATTACCCATTATGCAAGAGATTTTTAGACAAGGCTACCACACTAGTGTGGGCTCCACATACCCCTTTGTGAACTTCTCATAATGCTAGTGTAGATTTTATCAAATGTAAAAATTGAAGCATAGTTATATTGAAACCATGGTAGTATAAGGTTAGTTTGACTAAGGTATAACATTGGGAATTATGGTTAAAGGATTTGGATTGTTTTTAGGATAAGTCAAGTGGTGACACATGATTTTGTAAATAGGAATATATGTTTTAATATGAATTAGAGCTGGGACCAACAATATCATAGATCATTACGATAGTTGATGGTTCATGAGCTGGTGCTAGCATATTTTCAACAAAAAACTAGTATTCCTTAACTATATATGTTTATTGAATCAAAGGTATAATAGTATCCATGGCATATGGTATTATATTACTTTCCCTTGGTATATGTTCAAACTTGATGTCAATGATTTTCTACTTGAAAGTGTTGACTATAGCCTTGTATGGAACCAAATTTTCATCTTTGGTCTAAAAGTGGTCTATAACCTGATTGATGATTAGTTGAGAAACATATTATATTTAAAAATCACTAATAAACATGATCCATTTGGAAATATGAAATTTTATAGCTATTTTAGATTGTAGATAATTGAGTGATTATACTTTTGAAATGGACATGGTCTTATTGTTCAACATGTAATGTCATAGTTTTTGATCTGTGAAGACCATAACTAAACAAGATTTTTCAATGGGCATATATGAATTAGATAGTACACAGAATTATCTTTTCCATTATCATCATGTTGATATAGAATTTCCCCCAAGGTTTTATCTATTTTTGATAGATATAGAAGGAATGGTTTCCTTGGCATAGGAGGCAATAAAACTAGTGGATTTACTAGATAGTCTTTTAGCTGTTGAAAATATTTTTGATAATCATCACCCCAAAGAAATATGACACCCTTATTCAAAATATGTGTAAAACGATGACACTTTTTGGCCAATTAAGATATGAAGCATCTAATAGACTAAGTTTTCCCTATAAACTATGGAGCTGCTTCAAATTGGTTAATGGTGACATGCTTGTAATGGCTCATACTTTGGCTAGATCAACTTATATGCCTTGGTGACACATAATAAATCCATGAAATTTTCTTGAATTAACTCTAAAAACACATTTCTTAGGTTTGAGCCTAACTTTATATTCACATAGTTGCTCAAATATCCTCCTCAATGCTATTAGATGATCAACCCTGGTCTTTGACTTACCTAATATTTCATCGGCATAGTCTTCAACAATATCATGCATCATATCATGAAATATGATAGTCATGAATATTTGATAGGTGGCCCCTAAATTATTGAGACCAAATGACATAACTTGATAACAAAATGTTCCCCATAGAGTAGTTAACATTATTTTATGTTGGTTTTATGGTGTGATCTGGATTTGATTGTAACCCGCGAATCCATCCATTAATAAAAGCATCTCATAACCTATTGTGGAGTCAACTATCATGTTAATGTTTGGAAATGGAAATTTATCTTTTGGGAAAGCTTTATTAACGTCCTTTAAATTAGTATATATTTTGATTCCTTTTGGCTTTTTACTAATTAACACTACATTGTAAATCCATTTAGAATAGTTGATTGGCCTAATACATCTCACTTCCAAGAGTTTATATAGCTCTTTCTTGAATAATACAATAATTCAAGGATGTATTTTTCATAAGTTTTATTTCACTGGTTTGGCATTAGGATGTCCCACAAGGTGGTGAACTACCAAGGTAGGGTCTAAACTAGGCATGTTAGAATAGTCCCATGTAAATATATCTACAAATTCTCAATAGGGATATAAGGAATTCATGTTCCTCTTCAGTGAGGGACACACCTAATTTGATCCATTTCAGGTCATTTGGAGTCCTGATGTTTACCTCTATTATGTCTTCCACTAGAAGGGTTGAACTATCTTTAATAATAGTGGGTAAAGATTTGAATTATTTTATAATGTCATCATCCTCTATTAGGACTGGTTTCTCAAGTTATCCTAGGCATGATAAATCAAAATCCCCCAATGGGAGGGATGGCCATGTAATAAACACTATTGGAAATTCCTGAATGATGTGATCAAATGCCTACCATTCTTCAAGACTAAACTCAGACCCATAGGTAAGTTCATCATAGGTGGTTTCTTGAATGATTAGAAATGGGATATTTAGAACTCTTGTAATAATCAACCAATTTGTCATTATATAACCATTATTCATCACCTTTGAGAGGTTTGTTTTCTTAGCTAGATGTTGGTATGAAAGTGACAAGTGTTGAACTATGAAATTGGACTTTACCCTTTCTTTGCCATTGCATGAGTGGTTTGGATTTTGGTCTTCCAAAGGACTTGGGGTTCTGTGGAAGCTTTGTAATGTGAAAGGTGTCATGAGTCAAGTAATCCCCTAGGCCATTATCTGAGATAGTGTAATGATTGGAAATCTCAGGAGGTGGCATATGAGAAAGGGAATCAAGGGTTTCAAGGTCAATGCAGTTGGCCTCTAGTGAATCAAAAAGTATTTTTTCCCCTTGTCCTCCTTGGTAATTAGAGTCATGCTGAAATGGTAGTTATAGATGTTGAACGTAGCATTTAAATGCTTATTAAGTTTATATGGATGCAATTCTATTGGAATATTCACCTCCATTCTTGAATGGGAGAATTTGATACACTATTGCAGTGTTAATGGGATTGTATGAATATTGTGTGTCCAAGGTGTACCTAAAAGCATGTTATATGACAAATCAAGATCTAACACATGGCAAAGTGTATATGGGTCAAGGCCCCAATGATAATTTGAAAACTAATAGTGCCTTATTATTCTCATTCTTCATTATCATAGGCTTTGATGGTGATTATTTCTACTTGGAGATCTATTGTTGTGTACCCAAGAAGCTAGATGAGCTTAAGAGACAATATTAAGGCTTGATCCATTATCTATGAGGACATGTTTCACTTTGTGCATCATTATGTAAACTTCAATGTGCAAGGGATTATTATGAAGTGGGCTAAGGGATGATGTATCACTTTGATTGAATGTTAGTTGTTTGCTTGGAGCTAGGTGTTCAACCAAAGATTGAAATTTATCAAGAGATATGTCATTGGGAACTTTGCATTGGCCAAGGAACTCTGTCAATATGTTTTTATGGATAGTATATCTTTGCAACAAATCTAAGATAGAGATTTGTGCTAACATCTCTTATAATTATTCTAAAATGTCAAATGTCTTTTTTAGGACAATAAGAAATGGCTTGTTATGAGGTAGAATGGTTGGTTGGATGATGGGTGAAGTGGTGGATGGTTGTGGCTATAGTATAGTAATACTTAACTATCAAGTTATAATTACATAATCAAGATTAGGTACAAGACCAATGTTGCTAAAAAATGATGGTGGAGGGGGACCAAATAGGATAATTCTTGGTTACTAGTGTACTTTTGCTTGGACATGGGGTAATAACAAGTTATCAATATAAGATCTAAACATGGGAATCCTTGTTTGATAGTTCACTTGTGTGTGATCTTAGGTCAAGGAAGGATTATTAGTATGGTTTGGATGATTTGGAACGATTATCAATGGTCTTATTTGATTGGTATTTGGTATCATATTAATGGAAATGGTGTTAATGCAACCCATTGAAATATGGCCTATAATTAAGTTGTAGTCATGTGCGACTGCATTATAGGTTTGTTGGTTGTTTATATTATTCTGACCTTGGTTCTATTAATTATTTTGACATTGTTAGTTCTACTATTAGTTCTATTTATTCTATTGGTTTGGACTTGGTTATTGATACTATTGTTATTTTTGTTGCACTAACCATTTTTTCTATTATTTCTAATTATTATGTTAGCCAAAAGGATTTTGATAGATTTCAAGGTTTTGATTGAATGCAGAAGCTCTATGCTCCAATTGGATCTCTCCATTTTTAATCATATTCTCAATGAAATGTTTCATTTGTACACATCATTCAAAAATATGGTTGTTGACTTGATGATATTCATAGAATTCATTTAGCCTGTACCAGTCTAGAATGCCAGCACCCTCAAGAATTGGCCCTTTTGGAATAGGCCATCTAATCAAATTATTTGTGACAATATTGAAAAACACAATATCAATAGGATCCCAAAGGTTACTAAAAACTTGATGTGTAGCCATAGTTATTCTTGGAAGAGGGTTTTGTAACAAAATTTATTGTGTTTGTTGAATTTTCTATGCTTACTATATTGGTCTATTTTATTGCATTTATTGAATAGGTTGCTGGCTAGGAGGTATGTGCATATGAAACATAGGTTGTGTAGATGGTGATTACACCATTTAGACATGTTGAGACTCTATTACTCCATTCCCTAAAATATTCTTGTTACAATTTAATTATTTGGGGTTGTCAAAAATATTGGCTTCGGTTGATGTGATGCTTGCACATGGAATGGGTTTTGACTTTGGCTATTTTTTTGATTTTGGTTTGGGATTTGATTTGATGAGGCTAGCTTAATGATTCCTTTATTAAGGAGGGATATTTTGATCAACAAACCTTTATTAATGATTTATTTAAACATGTGTGCACATTGTAATTCTAAATTATAAGATATATCACTATGTAGATTTTTGGTAAACACAATGTCTAGTTGTTATCTAGTAGACTGTGGGTGAATTAGATTTCAAGAGCTATCCATTGCTACAAATAGTTTGTCAATATTTCACCAATTTTTTGTTTAGCATGTGTTAAGTCTGCCAATGAAATATCATGCTCAAGATTGTAATTAAAGTGTTAAATAAACTTGTCTAAAAAATCATCAAAATTAGATACTAAGTTCTTGGGCAACTTCAAGAACCACTCCAATGCTTGCCTTGCTAGGCTTCTTGGAAACAAAAATAAAAGGTATATATTGCTATAGGCTATTAGTTGGCATGTGACAAATAATTCTATCACTTGGGCCTTGGGATCACCTTTTCATTTGTATTTATCAAACTTTGGTGGTTCATACCCTGGAGGAAATGGTATTTGCAAGTAATCCATGTTGAAAGGGTAAGAACATACATCATCTAACTTAAAATTTTTGGTCTATTTCCCCACTTGAATGAGTGCAATTACATCTTTCATTTGTTGTATTTCTTGGGCAAGGAAACCAATGGGATAATTGGCCAGTTGAGGTGGAAGATGTGTGATTATAAGTGGAGTAATTTGACCAAGGTATGATGAAGGCATTTATTGGGTGGATTGGCTAGGGAATGGACTAAGAATACACATACATGGATTTGGGAGCAATTGTTGAAATTGTACTTATGGTTGTGAAATATTATGGTTTGGGTTGGGTATGTAGGCCTGATGTTGGGAATAATATGGTTGGGATGAAGGAATATGGTCATAATATGCCTGCTGAGGTTGAATAGGGACATGATGCTGACTAGTCATACCTAGATGATTGAGAGGGACTTGTGAAATAAGACCCTATCTTTGAAATTATGGCACATTCTATACAAAAGGCATCGGTTACCTAACATGTACTTAGGGAACATTGGAACCTCTTGGGAGCATTGGTTAACTAGCTCTTTTAGCTAAATGTGGCATCAAAAACTAGGCTCAAACAAGGTATATTCTATGAATTTTGGCCAAATGTAGTGTTAAAATATAGACTTGAAAAAAAGGGATGATTTTTAATCTAACAAACTTGGAATACTTTGGCATAAACAAGGCACTTGATTCTAGTCATAAAAATGATCAAATTAATATAAGGCACTAAAAAGAATTTGAATATGGACTAATTTTGATAAATGAAGGCATAAACAATATAGTTTTTGAATTTTGGGTCAAAAATTAACCTAAGTTATGCATCTCAAAAGAGAAAGATCTGTGTATTATCCCCTATGTGTCAAGACCTAAATAGAAATCAATCAATTTCTAGATCCAAACTTGGAAAAGTTAATCAAAGACTCAAGTTAAGAAAAATCAAGTTTTATTAACAAACAAGGCTGGAAAATTTTAACAACATGACTATGATAAACAAAGATATAAAAAGGCATAAATGATTGGTTCAAACAATGATAATTTGGACACAAGACAAGACAAGTCTATGAAATAATTTGGGCAATGTAATAGTGTTATCACTCCCAAAAAGATGTGACAATGGTTTTTTTCAAATAATTATAAGACTAAAAAATTGAATTGATTTAGGAATCACAATGGTACCCATTTCAATCAAGTGATACACACAACATTTTTAACATAAAATTATTCTAAGTTAAATCAAGCTGTCAAAAGGATGGCATAATGCCTCCTTAAATAATAGAGTAGTGTAGACAAACAAACTCATAGATGATGTGGTTTAAAAAAAAATATTAGAGTCAATCAAAAAGCAAAAAAAGAATAAATGATATAAATACAACTAAATATATCATCTTAAATCCTATCAAGATGTGGCAAAGTGGGGTTGACTAAAACTTACAAGTTAAGACCATCTAGATTGATTCCATGTGTGGCTAACATAAGAGAAACATCACATCAATTGATTTCATACCAATCAACTTATCATGTAAGGGTATATTCCTTTACATGATGATACCATTCATGGAATCCTTAGTGGTATCCCCTGGTTGACCAGACTTGACTCAAACCTTTGTTATTAAAGGAGAGGTTAGTTATTCAACCTCATAACTCTAGCAACATGCATTTTCATATTTGTATACCCTATCATAGATCATGGTTTAAACACTACCAAGAGATGAATTTATAGGTCAATGCTTCTCTACAGAACATATGAGAATAAATGACATCCCTTTCACAAGCCAAATTACATGAAAAAGAAAGACTAGTAGAAAGACTTTCAGGTTGTTTTTAGATCACCCAATACCATTCAGGTCTTGAAGAGACCCTAGACAACTTTATTTCTATGCCTTGGACTAAGAACTAAATGCATTGAAAAGTCACTTTTGATCCCATGAGTTCCCTATAGGGGACATGGGGAGAGCGCACACACACACACACACACTATTATTTTTGTGATAATAACAAACAATAAATAATTTACAAGAAATTATGAGGGAAGTTTGATATTAAGAACCAAATTCAAATGTGATGATGTTCTTTACTTGGACCCTTGGCTTAAGTGTTAAGGATTGAAAGGTTTGCATAAATCCAAATTAAGCATAATCATCTATGTTTTTTTAAGCCTATAATCCAAATGTTCAAGATTTAGCATAAATTCATTTTTAAACACCAAAACTAAGTGTTCAAGACTTAAGCATTTGTTTTAAGGCAACCAAAAATGAAGTTTTTCTAAGACATAACCATTTATTTTTAAACACCCAAAACAAAATGTGTATTATATAAAACATATAAATTTGTGTTCCAATCATGTCCTAGACCTATAATTTTTAGATAGTAATCTTCTAATTTGAAGCACTTCTAATCATGAGCAAATGAAATTAGGGAAACGAGCTCTCAAGTTTTAATTTTGGAAAACATAGTGACTATGGAAAGTCAAAAATGATTGATGATAGTTTCAAAGCAACCATCATCAGTCGATCTCAAAAAGAACTGATGTTGATCATAAGGAATTGATACCAGTCAATTAAGACCATCGTCAATCACCTGTAAACTTGAAGATAAAACCACAAAAGATAAAAATGTTAAGTTAGGCCTTGGTTAGATAAAAATTTAAGAAAAATTATAAGGTAAATTTTAGTCAAGGAGTTTAAATGCTATTGAAACCAATAAATCATGGAAATAACTGAAAGAAAGAATAAAAATGCAAGCTTTATACCCATTTTTACCCTATAATCTGACTAGCAATGATCACATAGGATTGATCTTAGTTAGGCATAATTATGGTTAGTTTAAGCCAAATTGATGCTGGTTAGGCCTGGCTGGTACCGGTCTCTATGCATATCTGAGTTATAAAAATAATCCCAAATATGGTAAAATCAAAGATAAATTTTTAATTTTAATGATAATCAAGCATTTTTTTGATGGTTTATGAATTGCATAGTCATTTCCTTGATATGTGGGGTGATCAAAGTCCCATTGGGTGTGTCATTGATGATCAAGGAATCCAAGAAGAGTGGTTGAACCATATTTTCGCTTCAAAATGAAATTTAATCAAAATGAAAACAAACACACTAACATGCATAACACTATCTTGCCTAGATCAAAGGGGGGATCATGGTGAAGAAAAATAATTGACAAAACACAACTAATATGCAAGAAAACATAATTTTATTACCTTCCTTGAATGCTCAAAGAGATTTCTTTGTTTATCTTATTCGGCTTGTGTTCAAGAAATCTTTGGCAAATGGAGTTGTGTGGCTTCTTCTCCCCTTGGCACCATGGTTTGGATCATGCTTGCTTGATGTAACTTCATGGCTTGGCTTGTGATATTGGCATTATAACACTATTATCATGAAATCTTGCTCTAAAAATTGCATTATAACATTACTCTATCCAAGCTCCTTATTCTTCATAGGCAGTGGCTTCTATTTATAGGTTTAGCAAATAACCTAAACCCAGGGTGAGTTAAGGTGTAGTTGGGGTTTTAAATGGGTTAAAACTTTACCTTTGTGAGTTAATTAACCTCAACAGAGTTAAAAAGTGTCAAATTGTCATGATTAGCAATGAATAGGCATGGGTGGGATATTTTGAATTTTGGATAACTCACAAAAGGTAATTATGAATTACTTTGACATTCATTGATTTTTGAATTTCCTTTTTGATAATTCATTTAATTTCTCATGGATAATTCTATTGAGGAATTTGATTAGATTTTTCATTTGATTAATTATTTTTAGGTTTTTTTAACATTTTGAAGTTTTTATTCAATTCATGTATACATTTTCTCTATTTAATTGATTTTTAGGCTAAATTACATGTTATAAAGCCAAATTTAAGACATTTATAAATTCTTAGGCTAGATATGCAAAGGTTGGTGAGAATTAATGTAAATTTGGGTATGAATCCATTGGTGGCTAGTTTTAGGTGTCTGCAATAGATAGATTAATGAATTCTAAAGACAACCATGATAAATACTTGATATTTTATTCTAAATAAAATATAAGTTCAAAGAATACATTTAGATCGACTTCCTATGAAATAAAAAATAATTTATTTTATAGATATAATGAGCCATATTATGGTCTCATCATCTCCCCTACACCTAATCTCATGCATGTCCTCATGCATGCCACTATTTAAAATATCATGGTACATATGCATGGGTTAGAGCTTCATACTTCAAATGAGTTTCCAAAATTGATTTTATTTGTACAATTATAATGAAATTTATCTTTTAAAATCTTAGAAAAAATTGGCCAATGAAAATGTACATTTAAGGATAGGTTCTTGTGTGGAGGTGTTTCTTGCTATTCTTAAATTATTTTTGATTTTTTTGAAATAGGTTCTTGTGTGGAATTATCATGATGCTCTCTTCAAATTTTATTATTTATTTACTCTTTTCTTATTTCTCTTATTTTTATTTTTTGTAATGAGGTGAGAGTAGGTTCTTGTGTTTAGAATTTTCCACTGTGTCTACACATATTTATTTTGACTACAAAGTAGTTTTTGACATAAATTTTTTTTGTTCTTTTTAAAACTATGTACCATAATCAAGATAAAACTATATTTTCATTAACTTATTTTTTTGGATAAGGTAAATTATTATATCTTCAAAGATATTCTCCTCCCCTAAACCTAAGCTCATGCATGTCCTCATGTATGCCAAATGAATGAAGTAGGATGAGATTACACATATCAGATAGAAGGTTATCCATTTTTACAGAATAAAGTTGTTTACAAGAGTGGATCTTAATGTAATAAAAAAACTTATATAGGTAAATTTAGATGAAAAATATTAAACTAAAATACCTTGGCATAGCTCTAGTATTTGTTCCTTCTTTTATGGTAACCAAAGTGAAAAGTTTGGAAAAAGTGTTGATAAAAGTATATTCTAATTATGCTAAAAAAATAAAGCACATAAATAAGTAACCAACTATCAACTATTATATTTGACAAATTATATTATTTTTATTTTATTTTATTTTTAATTTTTTTACCCTTGACTAGTTAGTAAACTAGTTTTCTAATCAAGTCTCTTTATTTCATCACTTTGTCCACCAGTAAGTTGGTTTTCAAACTAAGACTACCAACAATGCCTGAAGGTTTTCATTATTATTATTATTATTTTAAATTTAAAATTAATGACATGGAAAAGTTTAGCCATATAATTTATGCATCTTTATAATACTTACAAATGTGGCATGGAATTTTTTGTATGTTGACATTTTCTTTAGCATTGGTCTATAGAGTGATGATCAATAACTAGTGATAGAAACTTGTTGATTTTGCTACATTATGTTGTCAAGGGTAACTTAGGATAATGTGCCAACTACTTGATAAAAACATGGGGAGAAATTTTCATCTCTAGAATAAATCCTTGTAATGAAAGTATCCTATAAAAATAAAAAATAAATAATACCTTTCTAGACAAGCATAATATCAACAATGTCAAGGAAATATAAATGCTAACAATAAAATGTTAAGATGAACATTTGAATGTATATGGAAGAATGAATTTCAACCTACGTAAGAATGATTGATGCTTCAAGAATTAACATTATTGACAATAGGATTATATTGTGGAGGATAAGAACTTCCTCAGACAAGTTCTCTTATTATGCAAGTGGATATGGGTTTACCTAATTCCTGAATATGGATGGCAAGAAATGAAATGGAATGTCATCAACTCATTTATTATGAACCATGTAAAAAATACTAATTTTTATTTGTATAGGAAAGATATTGATAAATTATTTTATGGAAATTAAAAGCTAAAAAACTTACTTGGGTAACTAAATTTTGGAGGTCTTTGGCTTCCTTGTTGAAAATAGATTTTGTATGCCTCTTCTTATAGCTAAAAAATTTGTGTTTAGTATATATAACTTGGCCTAGATTTGTATCATGCTGAGAAAAATTCTTCACTATGTTCTTCTTCACTAGGAAATCAAAAGTAGGGGTCTGAGGGTGTTATCCTCCATCAAGGTCAAGGGGTAGCATCCCTTGAGCACTCCTTGTCATGATACAGGGTAGGGTCAAGCCCCTCGAAGCTAGGCATAATTTATCATTTTTGTAAACATGTATTTGGTTTGTGTTGAAGATATTTTAATGATTTTATGTTATTTTAGATAGATATAAAGCATGTAATTCCTATAATTTTTTAGTATTTGAATCAATTAAAAAATTGTTAAATACTTGGTCTCGTACAACTATATATAAATTCAATGTTCTGGTTTGCATGCTATTCTGACCTAGAATGTAAGTCTGATTTTCTTTAGACTATCATCACTTTTTTAAAATTAAAACTTACTCATCCATGTAGACTTAACAACAAACACAAAAAATAATAATAAACAACTAATATTAAGACTAAATTAATTAAATTTCTTGAGTATTTAAATTTCTATTTTCTTTTAGATGTTATTGCTATAGTTTATAAAGAATTCCAAATAATTTGATATAAAATTAGTAATTAATAAAAATAAAATAGAAACTAAAATGTTTACATTGTCCAAACCTATATATGCTAACAAGTAGCAAGTTTTAAAAAATTAGTGATTATTTAAGACTTACCATCAATGTTGAGATATTTGATTCAAATAAAATCTAGAACTATATCTTTATGATGCTAAAGATGTTGCATAACCTTTATCATATTATACCATGATCTACCTTGCATGTGGATTTTATTATTTTTAACTTTTTGAACATGTTTGACTCACATGGAATTAGTTAAAAATAGCTTTTTATGCATGGTGTTGAATTTGTTGCATGTTATCAGTTTTAGTGCATGACTCATTCCAATAAACCAATTATGCTTTACTTCTAACAAAAAAATATTAGATTTTTAATAAAATTCACTTCTATTATGATCTATAGCTACATGAAACTTTTATTATTTTTAACTTGTCAAATCTATTTTATTCACATAGAATCTAGCCAAAATAACTTTTTTATGCATGGTGATCTTACATGCAAGATTCTAGGAGGTTATATTTGTGTATTCCATCCAATATCTATATGAATTTATTTTGGTCATGATTTGAATTAACAAAAAAATTACTGAAACCAATATCATGCATATCAAATTCTATCAACCATATTAGATCACAATGAAATCCATTCTACATGCAGTACTTTATTAGATAAAATCACAAGGCTTCAAGAGTCTTACTTAAATAATTACATAAATTGGATTATAAACCATTTTATTTCAATGGAGATCATCAACATAATTTTATTTTAAAAATTTTAGCAGTTATGTTAAACTTACCTACAATGAAATCTCCTTCAACCATCCCTTCGTAAACTTCAACCATCAAAACTGATTTGTGCAATCCGATCTTGCTAAAAACTATTTTTTTTCAACCAAATAAAAAATAGTAAAACTCTAGATTTCCCATTGTGAGAAACTACAAAAACTCATGTAATAGGCTATTTTATCCATCTTGTTGGCTGTCGCAAAATTTCATTTTCAACATGCATCAATAATTAAATCTTCCTTCATGATGTTAGCAATTATTATTTCCTACATATCAATGTTAGTATTGGAGGGGATTTTTTTTTTTTGTTTAATATAAATTCCTAACTATAAAAATATAAATTCCAATCTATGTTGTATAAAATAAATTCTAAAATAACCATTAACTAAGTATCTCCTCTTACAAAATTTTCAAGGAGAGATTCCATCTCACTAAGAATTTTCTTAAAATATTTTGAATCTCCTACTAACATAGTAATTCCCTAGAAATGGTGCAAAAAATGATGGGGGTCATTAATCCCCTTCATTTAATAATGTCAATCTAGGGTTGGTGTTCGAAGGCTGTATGCAATAGGAGAAAGAGATCTATGGTAAACAGTTCCTTCTATCACATTCCACACTTACAATAATTGAACATCACACTTGAAAAAATCAAAGCACACTTGTAGAAACTAAATCACACTTGAAAAAATTAAATCACACTTATATAAGGTAAATTTTTGAATTAAAAATAAATGACAAATAAGTACAACACCTTTAGGTTCACACCAACTATACAAAAATAACTTTTTATAGTAACAAAGAAAATAAAATAACAATTTACAATGAAATGATAATTTACAGAAGAAAGAAATAAATAACAATACATTGATCCTTATTCCTTAGAATTAGTGGCCAACTCATTCCTTGAAAGAGGATTTATTTAGAACATAAATTTTAAAATAGGCTACTTAGAATAATGGAAAGAGAAGTATCCTGATTAATTCATTTAGGTGTGTAAGGTTGCATTTATAATTTCATGCTTCCAACCATTATCTTATTTAGGATTAATAATATAGATATCCTATCCTATCTCAATCCCTAAAAAATATGAAGAAAGATATTTATTCTAAAAATGAAATATATTATAGCATAATATTGATCTCTACCAAATATGAAGAGAGCTATTTATTGGAATAAAATTACATAATTCTATATGTGAATACAATCTATAATGGAAAGTCTATACATAGAAATCTATACATAGAAACACGTCAAATGGAAAACATTCTTTTTGATAGGTAGAATAGAAAAACTAATCATTTAAATACATTTAGAAATACTTTTTAAATATGTCTATAACAATTTTATTGAATTTTGTAGCAGTTCTATTAAAATATATAGCAAACCTAATGAAATCCATAACTGCTTGATGAAATCCATAGCAAACCTAGTGAAATTCATAGATGCATGATGTAATTCATAGCTAGTCTTAATCCATAGCTTGTCTGTAGCTAGTTTGATTTAATTTGTAGCTAGTCCATAACTAGTCTAATATAATCTATAGCTTTTGTGGGAGTCTATAATAAGAATATAGGAGTCTACAGCAGGACTGTAACTTGACCAAAATGTTGTATCCATTTTAAAAGACTCTAACATTATTCTTGAATGGTTACTCTTCACACTTTTAATAATTCTTAGCTTAGTATGAATTGTGTATGCACTCATTGACATCTTTTCCCCAATAATCATTATTGATGGCTAAAAAATAGATAACAATGAATTCTAAAGACATAACCATGATATATATTTTTTATTTTATTCTAAATAAACCATAAGTTCAAAGACTACATTTATATCCACTTCCTATATAAAAAAAAGGATGTTATTTTATAGATATAATGAACCATATTATGGTATCATCACTTATTGTACCAAAATTTGTATCCCTTCATGTGCCACACCATACTCCATGGTATTTGGATCAGAATATATCCTCCCAATAGAGATCAAGTTGGCTTGTTTACATATTTCATTAATGAAGAAGACTATAGAGTATTCTGACTATAAGAGATAGAAATATTGGATGAAATATGACTAGTAGCCTTAAATCATCTCAAAAAATATTATAATAATCTATATCATAGTTAAGATAAATGCATCATATCCAAAGAGTTTGAAGTTGGTGATCTTGTACTAAAATAAAATCTTAAAAACCCCAATGATGACTAAGAAAATAAGAGAAAATTTGAGCCTAATTGGTTGGGTTTGTACATTATAACAATAATTTATGGATTTGATGCTTACCGATTGGCTACAGAAGATGGGCAAAAACAAGATGAGCCCATGAACATCATTCATCTCAAGTGAGTTTATGTGATACATAAAATCATTGTTTATGAGTATTTTGGTGCTTGAGGGTAGTTCCACATCCTTTCACATCCTTCCACCCATTCATATCATTATCCCAACATCCTTTTACCATTTTAACCTTGATGATGATCTATAGGTACTACATGTTACAATAACTTTGGCATGGTTTAAAGGTGATAACATTCTTGAAAAATGACATCAAAAGACCACATGGATTATTTACCCATCTTTTATTTATTGAAGATATTCTTTTAGCTATGTCCTCTTTCCATAATCTTGTTTCCCTCTTTCACATCTTGTATCTAGTTGGTTTCCATATCTTTTGCATCCTACAACACTGTCTACATCTATAACTAGAGTTAGGTTTATTTTTTATAGTGGTTCCTTATATATATGTTATGGTTTTCCCTTGTATTTCACATTTCACTTATACATCAATATGTAATTTCCCTTATATATACTTAAAAAATCCAAAAACAAAAAAATGTTAGATAATCAAATAATTCTAAAAAATTAGAATATCTCAAAATCCTAAAAATTTAAAAATATAGGAAATACAAATAGACATATAAAGCCATATAATATTCATCCATTTTGTCATCCTATCCAACTTTGGATTCCACTATTTTCTCTTTTTAGGGGAAAATCATTGAGTAGGTCAACCTTCATCCCACTCCCACAAATTTACACACTTTCATGGGGATGTATTTTATCTACTCATAATCATCTTAAATAACATCATCAATTTCCATTCCTCCCATCTTGGGAGAAATACATTGGCATGAGGTCCACATGGACTATATAGGTAATGCTTAGTTACATGGGATATCTAAGATCAAATCAATTGCACCAATTTCCATCTCATTTCCCCGTATTTCTGTCATGGTATTTTTCTTCTTTGGTAATGTTGACTCACCTACACTTGTTAGGAATTAAGGGAAAACCACACTTGAGGTTTCTTAACTAAATACACACAACAATGTATTTTTATTATTTATTGATGTTGTGTATGTGTGAATGTTTGTTTTCCTATTTTTATATTTTTTATTTAGTGATTGAGTCTTGGATTAGTGCATATGCATTAAAAATATCATCATGATATTTTATATCATGATGTGTACTATCACACACTTGAATTTGAGCTTAACCCTATGTAATTGGAAAAATATGATATCGTGATTTATTTTATAAATGTGGTGCATCATGTCAATTACAAAATAAAAAATCAATTTTAAAAGGGTATATGTAAGTGCATTAAAACCACACATCCCATTAATTCATGTATTATCAGAATGGCTAAGTGTGCTATCATGCTAGATCAAAAAAAAAACATGTTATCATCAAACATCAATCATCATAAATGCTACATATGTTAACATGATCACATCATACAAAAGAGCATATAAGATAGTAAATTTTCAAAACATCAACATTTTACATCACGATCCACATCAAACCAAATCCCATCATAGTATGAATAGTAAAATAATAATACATCAAAATCAAATCAATATCTACATCTATCAAACATTACTTAATCAAATAACACATCACATATATTATCAAGAACACCTCAAAATGAGCATCATATAAATCATATATCACATGTATATTTATCAAAAGTTTATATATACATCATACATATATGTACATCTCAAAATTATTGGATTACAATCCATATAAAACCTTAGATCTCACTATGTCCCTTGGGTGGTATAATTCTCTAAGGTGATCTAAGCCTAGGGATACCCTAATGTAAACTTTGCCTCATGAAATGTGGTGGTTTCATCTACAATGGTCCCCTCAATCTTATATGTAGAGTTAGCTATCTTTGTAAGGTAGATATCTTGTGTGTCATAAAATATCAAATAGATTTTTAGCTATTACACTCCTCAAAAGAGGGTGCCCTATGAATTTGTGACACCGTGATCTCATATAACCATACATAATATCCCACCTCATCCTTTGCTCATATGCTGTCTAATAAATCCCTAAGAAGACCTTGTTGCATAACTATCAATCAAGCAACATCTTTATCTCCATTAGGTATACAAGTATATGTGTGGGTTGCATCTTGATCTATTACCAATGTGGCCACATTTGAATCTTTCACTATTAGTTATGGCTAAATCATAGTCATCTAATAAAACTTTACCCTCAATGTCCAAATATTTATGTCTCAAGCTATGATTAATGATTTTAATATAGTAGTTTCCCCTAAAAACCTTATAATTAAGATTGTAGTGCAGATATTGACTACTCTAAACTTGATATTTTGGACACCCTAACTATAATCTCTGTATGTAGTTTATCAATAATGGCTTAGTCCTCAACTGATATAGTAGGTGTAAATGGAAAAATATCATAATTAGTACCCAATATTATCTTTATTATGTTAACTATAGGAAATAAGTCATAAATAATAGTGGTATGATATGTATGAACTATTATTTAGTGGGGGACCAATCTTGCATACTCTTGGGAGTCTAGGATTAGAATCACATGCAATCTCTTTGTTCCATCTCCTCCAACATCCACTTAAATTTACATAAGCTATTAGAATAAATATTTTCCTCCATATCTATACCAATCACCATCACCATATCTATAGACTCACATCAATCTCCTAGATGCATCTCTATGCCTCCAACACTAAGGATAGACATGTGATACTAATCAAACTCACTCTTTAAGAGTTTAGAATATTGGTGACTATGGTCTAGTAAATGTAATGGGTCTCTAGTGTCCCCACCATGTCATATAAAAATTTGTGACCCATGCATATGTAACACATCTTCCATAGGGATAAACAATTACTTATACAATCACCCAATTGGTAATCACCTCCGCTCTAGACACTAGCAGACCCCACTCACTAGTATCCTAAGAAACATGTGAAAAATAGTGAGTCCTTGTTATCAAAAAAAGTTTCACCCTTGAGGAGGTTTTTAAATCCTCATCACTTAATTGATATCCTAAGGACACCTCTAGGCCATGTGTGACCTAATAAATGAGGTGAATCTCTAGATATGGCTAGCTCCCTTGATGTGATCACCTTGAACTACTATTAGACCTATTTCATGCAAAGGAAAAGGGTAATAAAAACTAAAGGTAAAATAATATAGTAAGGTGATTCAAAAAATTAACACCATAAACTTGACTATCATGCACTAATAACATGAATTATACTTGTATTTGATCACACTACTCAACAAGGACCTTCAAACATGAGTGTTCCAACATGAAGGTCATAGATAATGTGTTGAATGAGAGGGATAATAAAGAGGTATAGGAAAGACACTAATGACTTAAATCCAATTTCAAACCTTGAAAATATACCTAAAACTCTCCATGTGACTCTCAAGAAGATAATCCATTTTCAAAGAGGTAAGAGAAGACAATTAAGAGAGAGTAAAAGCATTACTACTAGAATTCATCAGTAATCACACAAGTACACTAGTTTTAAGTGTATGAAACTATAAGAATAAAATTTATTCATCTTTAAGAGGAATATTACAATTGTTTAGTTGAGTGTGGATTCACCATACTCAGCCAAAGGATCAATTACAAGCCATTCTAGGAAGCATATATAGGAGAATTGAAGGAGAGAGAGAACATATGTGGAGGGGATGCATAGACAAGTGTCATCAAACTTAAGTGTTTCATAATTAAAAATGTAAGAGATTCTAATATTAGTTTCATCCATATCCTTGGCATGTTTTGGCTCAAATTGATGAGTAACTTCACCAAGTGGCATAGGAGCTCTTGTTTGATGAGTTACAATGCCCTTCTTGAAGGAGAAGTTATAACTTAAAAAAATTGACACATATAATATTGGATTCATGAATAAACCTACATGACATCCAAATAATATAAATTCTTCTTCTTAATTTGGTGGAGTTGATAATCAAGTTTCAAGCTTTTTCAAACTGATAAAGACCTATAAATTTGGTTGAGAAACTTACTTGGTTGAAATAAGGATCACAAAACAAGACCATCTTTCCATCCTAATATTAGTTATTTATTTTATATTAATATAATAATTTAATACATATTTACCACCCTATATTATTCCTTATATATATATTCAATCTCAAAAACATCTTCAAGATTGAGGAATAGGTGCATTAGGTCTAATAAGGACTCTTGATTGCATGTTGCTTACCCTCATGTCCCTTAAAAATTTCAAATGGTGTTATAATGATTTTTGATTAATAATTTATCTTACCTTGAACTATTTAGGTCACATATGTCTTAAATATTCTCCATTATATCTATATTTAGATACATTTCATGAGAAACTATCAAAACCTACCTTTTTAGGCTTATAACAGTCATTTTTAGGCCAAATTCTATATGGAATTACCCCACACGTGCCAATAAAGTTAATTTTTAAAGTGAATATAGGTGTATAAGGATAATATAATAAGTTTTAAATTAATTTAAATCCACTTTATGAACCTAGGAGGCCAATTTCTTCCATCAGGTCACTTGAAAGGGTTTAGGCAGGGTTTTAGGTGGTCTAGTTTCTTAACAATTATTCATGTCTTATAGGGCCTTAATGCCTAAAATAATGATAACAATTATGATTAAATAAACTAATTAAAATTAAACAATGATATAGGATCACCATTCATATTATCAAGTGAGTTATCACGTGAGCAAGATTGACCTTCATGGTTGTTTAGGCTTGTTAAGAAGCTCAAAAGAGTTGATTATGCATAACAAGATGAAAAAATGTTTAGTATTAGATATAAAAAATTCAATTGGGTATTTGAAATATATTATTATATTTTAAATGGTTTTATCCATTAATTAACCCTCCAAACTTAGTGCCACCTAAGTTAACTCATAACCAAGGTTTAATGGTAGTTTATTATAAATAACCCTAGTGGTCTACAACTTACATTTTATCTTCATGGAATGAGAGTTAAAAAAATTAAATGATATTAAATTAGGGACATTTAATTATATTTGAATGAATTATCCTTCAATATCATCTTAAAATAATAAAACTTCTTGACTCTTTTATATACAGGCATGGGTGTGTAGGTTTGGGCCTACTAGGCCTAAATATGCTTCTTGACCTCTTTTCTGACTTCATTCACCTTGAAACTAATGTGAAGATAAAGTTTAAATATTTAAATGGAGTTGATTAATATTTAATCTCTTACCACTTCTTAACTTCAAACAATAATCACATCTTTCTTACATTCTTCTAAAGTAGGCCTGTAGGTGAAAATTTGAACTCCTTGTGTGGTGAACTTTATAAAATGGGGTGGCTTGAGTTGGTATTATATATCCTCATATACAAATTAAGGTTTAATTTTTTTTAATATATTATATAACCTATTTGGATTTAGGTTCTCTATCCAACCCCACCAAACTAGTCTTTTTTCCATTATGCCCATGACAGACATGTAGGTCAGTATTAGGCCTTTATGACTACAAATTTAGGGTTTACCTCCTTCATTTGTTCTCATATAATTTGGTGATACTTGAAAATTATTGGAGGTTTAACATAGGTATTTATTAATTTTTTACATACCTATTCAAACCCCATACAACTTTTATTTTGATTGCATTTCCTACAAGCATGTTGTAGGTTATTTGGATTTACTTGACTGCGAGTCACCAAATGTGAAGTTTCTAAAAGCTATTAAAAACTTATTGAGGTGTTTTAAAACTATATGAACCATCAATAATATTTTTATCAAACCCTTAAATCCTCTTCGATCCTCTAACACCCCTAAAATCATGATTCTTTTGTTCTCTACCTACTAATAACCCTGAAGACTATCTTTTGGGCTTAAAAATCCTCTTCCACTATGTTTTGTTCCTTCTTGAGATTATCTTGATAATATATTTTACTCTTCATCACATGGTTCAATTCTTGTATAAAATCTTCTCATTACCCTCACAATCTTTCCTATTGGACTCACATAGTCTAGCTTAGAGCACATAGTCTTCTTGAGGCCTAGAACACCCTTATATTTAAGAGATTAACAAATAATAATTATATATCATAAAAATACCATTATATTATCCTTGTTATACATCCATAAATTCTTCATTTATTTTATATTTCACATATATATCTCATTCAAGCTTACCTTCTTGGTAGTGGCATGTATGTGATGCTTTGAAGTCTTTCTCGATCATTCAAGTGTTTTATATAACTACCATGGAACTCTAAATTATTTATACCTTTTAATAGGTATTAAAAAATCCACACAACTCATCAAAATATTCTCTCTTGTGTTAATTTGAGATTAAATCACCTCACCCTATAGGCAAGTCTACAAGTGACTGTACCTTATCATTGGAAGCATGTCATGGCCCAAGAAGACTACTTTATGTGATGAATAAAAGTTGAAGGAAGATGTAAATGAAAATTATAAGATTTAAAACATCATTATAGAGATCTTAATTCATTTTAAAACCCTAGTTTATCTCTTTATGACTTCAATATAGTTTTTTTAGACTGCAACCTACAATAACTAGTTTGTAGGCATGGTTCTCTCTTCTAGTCCATTATTTTAGCTCATTTGATGTTTGGAAAAAAAATGAGAAGTATGTATGAGTATTTGATGATTCATATAGGTTTATTATAGGTGATATGAGTGAGACAAACATTCAAACATAAATAAACTTGACTGGAGCTCTTTGAAACATACCTACAACTCCCTCAAACTGGAGATTTTGCCTCACATAGACTTGTACATGCAAAAAAAATGTTGGATAATAGTGGGAGATGGTAAATGGGGTATTTAATGACCTTTAAAAATCATATCCATACATTAATTGAGCTTTAAAACTATGAAATTGAATAAAAATGACCCTAGTGGGGTTTGAAGCTTCTTTTCTACCCCTTATTAATGATTGTTCATAAATTTAAGGGGATTAACTAGACAAACAATGACACAAATTTTAAGGGAATTAGGATTATATATAATGGTCAAGAGATTATAATCCAACTCTCTCTCTCTCTCTCAAAATTACCAAATGCAAACTATTGCCTTCCTTGAGCCACCAAGAAAATTGATGGATAAATTGGATGGGTTTTTACACTATTTATATCTAAAAATACACTTTTCACATAGATATGGGTCTAAACATCCCATGTGAACCTATATAATAATTTTCACCTTGTCAACCATTAGAAACCCTCTGCACAAAACCACTAAAAGCATGATTTCTCAATATTCTGACTGTTATACCCTTTGAAACTACTAGAGATGATGAAAATAGTGGCTCTTCAGCTTCCCATGACCTTTATAGACTCATAATAGGTTTAAAAAATGTTTCATTTCCTTTTTTACTTGTAAATATCTCAAAATTCTTCACTTATGTAATGGAAAATGATGAATAGAAGTTACAAAGAGGAGTCCAACATTGAAACTTAGTTATAAAGGACCTTTAGAGAATGTGTATGGTTAGGTATAAGCATGATGTTATGACCAAGGTGTTAGATGGTTTAAAAAAACCCTTTCTAAAGATAAAACCTTTATATTTAATCATGATTAGCAAGTGCCATTTTCACATTGAAATTCATACTAAGACTAAAGTAATAAAATACCTTAATATTATCAAAATTACCTTAAACTCTCTAAATATATTTAGAAATAATATGATCTACTTACTAGTTCTAATTCTTTGACCTATTTGACCAACTTCAGACCATGTTTGATCCTATAGGGTTACCACCTTGTCTCCTTGGGAATGTCTTCACATTAACTTGCTATTTCACTTAACTTTATAAAACTGACCTTAAACATTTCTAAACACAAAATGAAGATGATAAACAAGACAACATAACTTGACCTAATTTCCAACTAGACCATCTTAAATGACCTTGTAAGCTGTTAAGAGAGACACATTACCTATCAAATCAGATCATTAATGACTAACATAAAGACTTCATAATGGATATCAACAAAGTTAAGATCAAGTAAGTGAAAAGTTTAGAATGATCCTCATTTAAGGTAGCTAAATTTTGGCTAACATGCCCATCTAGCACATCTTGCTAAAATTTGAACAAATGTTGTAACTAAATTGACTAATATCTCTCTACTATGAACTCATGATGGACTATGATATAATAAAAACTAGTCATGTTCTATGTTTAATTGACATAATTTATCCACCCAAACTATTGATACATATAGTGTATCCAAATCAACTCTTGCTCAGTGAGCTCATCAATAGTGTAATGTTAAACACTAAGGTTTACTAGATGCCCTCATCAACCTTCTATGATAATCACCAAACCATATGATAAAGGCTCATCCTAAGACCTATTCCTCTTCTGTCTAAATTTTAAATTAGTAGCCATGTACTCCAATGACAATATCTGAATAAAGGTGGATGCCTTGATACTCTGACTACCCTGATATGCAACCATGTGTAAATCCCTATATAACTATGTAAGTAATATGGGGCCTTAATAAAATGTATTTATGTCCTCATACATATATTTGATAACTCCTTTGATTCCTATGTGGAAAAATTAGACACTCTTATCAAGCTAAAAAATTCCATTATTAATGAACATAAGGATCAAGGGCTTCCTATCAATTGCTAGTTATGTCATTAGTGCATCTATGTTGACTAGCCCATTCCTCAAAATAATGTGACTCATCCCAATCAAACTCTCTAACATAGCCATTCATTTTTATGCTTGATAGTGTAAGGCTCAAGCATGAATAGTGATGTGTAAGATCCTCCAAATGTCCTCCAATGTCATAGTAACCTCCTTGTCAATAGTTATAAGTTACTCACCTCTGAATTTCACTTCTTAGCTAATGTGGTGAGTAGTGTTTGAGCTACTCAAATCACAAGCATCTGAGCCATATGAAAGAGTACCATAGATTCTAGTAGGCCCATGACCTCATCTATCCATATATGTGGCCTGATTAGGATGTGTAAACAATGCTATCATATTGTGATGACATACACATGCTCTTAAAATCAAGACAAGTTAGCACACTTAGTCATTTTCTATCATTTTCAATCACTTAACCATCCTATGATCAAATTTTCATCATAAAAATTAGTCTAATCATCTAAAGTATCCAAAATCAAACATAAAATCAAATAAGATATTAAAAAAACCCATCCAAGTCATCATATTTTGATATTTCACCACTTTACAATTAATTTCACCATTCTAAAGGTTATTTCACATTACATCATCCATCTAGTATTTTCTCTAGTCCAATCATGTTTCCATCACTCCAAGGATGTTTCTATTATTTAGCAGAACATTCTCACTATTTTGATGATTTTGGCATGTATATTTTGATTTCATCATTTAGGTAATATAGACAAACATTAGGAAATTTCACCATTTATTCTTGTGAATTTTACATTTTTAATGATTTCATTGAACTTTTCAAAATTCTATTGTATTTAGCCATGACCTTACCAGTGGCATGGGTGATTTAGCCATGAACAAGATTTTCTTCATAGCAAAATCACTACATATTACTTTGACATATAATTAATGTTATTAAATGATAACATTTTTAAATTTTCATTTCATATACCTACGGTCCACTCCTTGTGGGTCACTGATACTTTTGCACACTCTCTAAGGTCCCTATACACTAAATTATAGGCCATGATAGCCACATGTCTCACACATAAATCTAGAGTTTAGAAATTCAAATGGAGGAGGGTGAAAATGAATTATTTTCACCCCATAAAGGGTTCATTTATACCCAAATTTCAAATTTTTACCCCCTAATTCATCTATTTTTGTTTTGGGAGGCCAATTTTTGGTTCCTTTTACCATTTTCTTCCTATTTTCATGTATTTTATCCATTTATCGACCTCTTCCACCATGTTTCATCCCATTTACTGCCTATTGAGGGCCCATCCACCAAAATTTTCTTTTCCATTTGACCCCTTGAAAGGGTATCTGAAGCACATCATTTTCATCATGGGCAACCTTGTGAGCCTATTCTTAGTGATCCTTTTTTAAGAATCACCAAATGTAATCACATCATTATTCAATCATTATCACATCACTTAGTTCATCCTTATATTCCCAAATTTTTAGTTTCACATTCTTTAAAAAGTCATTACCTCAATAGTGTCTCAAAATACCCTTTCAAATAGGGATATATTATCAACACTTCATTTCTTTGACTTCCATGTCATCACTAATAATTGAACCAATTTCTTGCTTCAATGAGAAATTCAATCCAAAATATTATAGTCACCAAAAAATTTCAAGTTAACAATTAATTTTATCCTAAATCATGATAACACATCCTTAATTTAGAAAATACATTGCATCATGACATCAAAATTAATAAAAAGATTTCAATTCAATTGTTTTCTTTGTTAATGTCACCTAGGTTCAATTAAATTGAATGATCATTTAAGAGGGAACATCACAATGGTGACCACATCATTCATAATCAAATTTAATTATAAAGTTGACTTTGATTATCTAATTAATGTCTTCCTAATGGAAATACCCATGGAATTTGAAATATCCCTATTTTCATAAATCAAAATTCATAATTACCCACATCATCCACCCACTGTAAATGAAAAAATACTAAACTTGTGCCCTTTTCCAATGAAACTTTAACTAAAAATGGAATGTATGTAAGAGAGTTCAAGAAATCCCTATGCATAGCACAATAAATCCAAAGTAAATGACTTATCTTACACACTCTATGTCACAACATTAAATTGTCATATTCCATTGTAGGACTAATTCTCCACCCTTGATCTCCATCTAAGATCAACAATCACAATTGTTCTTGAAAATCTATAAATGGAAGGGCCACCTTCCATTATCCATAAAATTTCAAGCGATAATGAATTACTATTTTTTAGATTAATATTAGGGATTTATGGGTCCTTGACCCACAAAAAATATGATATGCAAAAAAAAAGGTCTGGCTTAACAATCAGAATTGTTAAGGCATTTCAACCATAAAAAAATGCCCAAAAAGATATAAAATGTTTTGGAAAATTACAACCTTAATACCAAATAGTCACCATAACAATAATAGTAAAAAAAACTATCAAACACGCACCAAGAAAATCATACAACAAAAATTATTCTAAAATGATTAACTCAACCATCTTACCATTACTTTGAGAAAAATCACCCACCACTAGAAATTTTACTAGCTTCTTAAAATTAGTAGCATGCATATCTTGATCCTTAAATTTAGTAACTGACCCTACCACCACCACCTTCTTCCCTAAAAAAGAGCCAATTAGCTCTTGAGATTGTATAAAAATTAGTCTCCTTTAACTGCTTCCAAGATACTTTAAAAGATTAGCTTTCCCTTTCCACCATGGTGGTGCCTTAAAAACACCCTAGTGACTCCCTTAGTGAGTCATTTAATGGATTTCACATGTTTATACCTCATCCTCCATACCCTCCACTCATCCATAAGTGGAATTAGCTTTAATAGTTCTTTCATTTCAAGTATGATAATGCTTCTATTCACTTCATCCTTCTACTCTCTCGAGTACATTTAATAAAATTCTTGCATGAAATTCACCAAATCTAGAAACCTTATTTCTAAAATATGAAATAAGGCAAAGAAATAAAACCCATATTATCCTTACAAAAAAAGGGAGGGTTGGAAAATGACCCAAAGGAATGATATCAATTTCCACCATTAACTCTACTCTATATTGAGGCCAAACAAAGAATCTGACCAATGAAAGAATCTACTATTTATTCACCATAACCATGTAGAGATTACTCACAAAAAAAGATGCCAAGTTTGAGTTAATGCATAGCCATTTTCTTGCTACCAATAAAACCACCCCCAATACTTGCTTTAAGGCCTCTATAACTTTCAACATGGGAATCCAAAATACATTAAAGAGGTACATCCTAGAGACAACACCTGAGAAGCCCATCTCCTGGGTTTTAGCTTTGCTAAAGATCAAAGGCCATCTAATAGATTCCATGTAGTTCTGATCCATCTTGATAGTGAAAATGTAATAAGGCCCCAAAACTAGCTACCACACCCATATTAAATAAAACCTATGCCCTATCATTCCACTCAAAAATCAATCAAGAGCAATAAATTCACATAGATGATATCAATCAAGGCAATAATGAAACATTCAAAGCTCGGCTGCCACCTCAAATGCTGAAAAGGCACCCACCAACATAACCAACCATAATAAATCCAATGGAAACATAATCACTATAAAATCAAAATGGATATCACCTTCTACTAAAAAGATTAATTTTTTTTTATAATTATAATTTTGTTAAAAATATAATTAAAAACTAGAAAATAAAGCTCACAAGTCAATTTGGTCTAACCACCTGCAATCTTCCTAGCCTATTCTTACATTATCCACTCTCTCATCCATGGTTTGACCAATACCACTATTAGAAAGGAAATATACTACTTTATTTATTTTGCAAAATTAATGGGAACAAATCTAGTCCTCAAATTGATTCAAGTTTGGCTAAATTATGGCCAAAATATTCTCTAGTTTCCAAGATTTAGCCCTCTAAGCATGTAGAGCTTAGATAAATACCTATTAATCTCCATCAATCTCCAAGAAGGAAATCCCACTACCTCATATATATATATATATATATATATATATATATATATATATATATATATATATATATATATAACATCTAATATATAATCTACCAATTATTATTGTGGATCTACATATTCTACTCCTATTTATGAGATATAATATTCTATTATATTAACACCTAGTTAATTTCATTACAAGTGGTATTAGAGCTTTGATTTGGCAAAGTTTATACAATGCTATTTTTTTCTAGATTTGGTGTCATGGGTCTCCTATGAATAGAAGGATAAAAAAACATAACTTGCGATCTGAGAAGAACATATTTTTTCATCATTGTAGTAAAGTGGTTTTTTGAAAACAAATAGTTAAAAAATGAGTCTAGAAAACTTTTCACCCTTATGTAAATTACTAGTCATTGTATTTGTCTTAGTGATATGATTATAATGATATAATCGATCAGTACAATTTTTAGGCCAAAAAATTTCACCCTTGTGCAATTAGCAATTGTTGGATTTATCCTAACAAAATAATCACAATGGTATAATCTGATGATACACTTTTTTAAAGGCTAAAACCCTCAATCTTAGGGTTTATGCATGTTTGATCGTAACACTTGTGGATGCAAGAAAGGGAACTAAAATCCTCACAAGGATGACATGGATTTTGGAAATTTTGATATGTTTTTTTCTGAGGTAGTTCACCAAATTCATTTAGATTTACAAATCATGGTGCAAAAATATGATCCCAATGTGATCAAAGGGGACACCATTAGGGTAATAAGGGACCTGAATGTTTTGAAATATCAATTGACACTTATAACTAGGAAATTTTATAATCTTATAGCTCAATATTTGCAAAATAAACCTCCACCTCCCTAGTTAAGTTCTCCCCATTCAAAAAATCACACCTCCAATCCTAGTCTAAAGTAGTTTTTCCAAAAGTGGACTTATGCAAGTTTGATGTAAGGGTCCACTCACCTAGATAAATCAAATTGAAAATTTATTTAATCTACATCAGACTCTATGTGTGAAAAAGGTGGCAATGGCCTCTCTATATCTATAACCTGAGTATATATTTGGTATAGATGGTTGTATGCTCAAAATAAAAATAAGGGCCTTTAGGTTCTTTGGTATATATTTTTTGAGGAGCTACAATTCCACTATCAAAACAATTTCTCAGAAAACTACTTTAGTCAACTAGCCAAACTATGTTAAATAGGAATTATGAAGGATTATATTCATAAATTTTAGAATCTCTCATTACATGTGGATGATATCATTAATACCAATTTGACTGAATTATTATTTGGTGGACTCAAAGATAACATCCAATTAGAGGTTCACATGTTTAGTCCCAGTTTAGTATCTAAAGTATCAATGGTATGCATGGTAGAGTAAAAATATCTAGTCAACGTGGACCTTTCACTGATGTCTATGAACATAATTTCCTATCCCCATCATTTCCTCAACCTACAGTATTGACCCCTCAATAAATTAAAGAGAATCAAACAAAAGGGTTATGTTTTGGCTATGATATTAAATGGAGTAAAGGACATAAATGTGATGTAAAGAAGTTTTTTAACATTGAAGGCACAAATGAAGATGATGAGGTCTCAGGTGTAGGTCTAGAATAACATGATTATGAATCTAAATATTCTCAACCTACTATTTCATGTCATGCACTTTTAGGTATTAGTACTCCTCAAATTATTAAGGTGATAGGTTTCCTCAAGATAAAAAGGTGACTATGTTGATTGAATCTAGGAGTAAACATAACTTCATCAATAGTAATTTGGCTACTCATTTAAACTATTTCATTTACCCAACTCCATATTTTTAGGACATGATTGTAGATGGGGGTACAATCAACTATTATGAAAAATTCCATAAAATTAAGATTGATATGGGAGACTACATGTTATCCTATTTTTCTATTCCCATGGGTGGGGATGACATTATTTTGGGAGTGAAATAGATCACCACTTTTGGTATAATTGAGATGAATTTCCAATAACTATTCATGCACTTCCATTTAGAAGGTAAGACATTTGAACTACATTGTTTATAGGCTAAATATCTATAATTATTTAGTTCTCACCATAATGCTCATTAAAGGTGATACAATATTTTTTATGTGATTATTTTCTATACAAGTTCATCCAACTAAGGAGTCTATCCATATTAATTTACAATTAATGATGTATAACCTTTCTATTATTTTTTGTGCCATGCCAAAAGGAATTACATCAGTAGAGTGTATGATCATGCCATCAGACTACTTCTAAGTAATACAAAACCCAACATCAGACCCTATAGGCATCCCTATGCCCAAAAGAGTGAAATTTAAAATATGGAATGTGGGATGCTAGAGGAAGGAATTATTAGACACAACCAAAGTGAATACTCATACACCATCAAATATAACTTTCCTATTCTAATAATTGATGATTTGATAGATGAATTGCATAAAACTATTTATTTTACCAAATTATATATTCACTTTATGTATCATAATATTCAAATATGTGAAGGGGACATACCTAAAACATATTTTCAAACTTATGAAGGCCATTATGAGTTAATGGTCATGCCTTTTGATCTCACAAATGCACCATCTACATTTTAGATTTTGATGAATATTATTTTAAAGCCATTTTTGATAAATTTTTTATTAGTGTTTTTAATGACATCCTCATTTACAATAAAAATTGGTAAGACCATTTGAAGCATGTGAAACAGGTACTTTTAGTTCTAGAACAACATAACTTTTATTCCAAAACTTATAAGTGTGGTTTTGCCATCAAAGAGGTGGAATACTTGGGTCATATTGTTTCACATGAATGCATGAAATTTTATCATAAAAATATTGAATCAATGATGAAGTGGAAAGAGCCAAAGACCCTCAATAAACTTCAAGGTTTTTTGGGGCTAAAAATTTACTATCATAGGTTTCTCAAAAATTATGGTAGCATCACATCTGCACTGACATACTTATTGAAGAAAGACTCCTTCTAGTGGACTAAACTAGCTACCAAGGCATTTGACAAACTGAAAATGTCTATATATAACACTCTATTTTTGGCCACCCCTAATTTTTATATAAATTTTATTATTGGAATGTGATGTATCAAGAAATAACATGGGGGATATCCTCATGTAATAAGGTACACCACTTTAATTTGAGAGTCATCAACTAAAGGGGAAAAATAGGCTCAAGCCAATTTATGAGAAAGAGATGATGGTTTTTTTTAATGTAGTCAAGTAATGGAGAACTTATCTAATGGGTCAACAATTTCAAGTAAAGATTGATCATGATAGCCTCAAATGTTTTTTAGAATGATGATTGTTATAAAAATAACAATAGAAATGGGTGACTAAAATGTTAGGCTATGGTTTTGAAATAATATATTTAAGGAAAAGAGAATGTGGTAAAAATGCACTATCTAGGTGGGATGAATTAGTTGAGGCTTTGTTATGTGCAATGATCATTTGGAAGATAGATTGGCTAGAGAAAGCAATATCAGAATGTATGAATGATAGGGATACCTAGGATTTGATTCAAAATATTTATCTTGGTTCTAGGTGGTCTAAAAAATATGCATGGAAGGGGAACATATTATGGTATAATGATTGATTATAACTATATAATCATTCTTTCCTCAAACATAAAATCCTTTAGGAACTTCATGCATATCCAATAGGTTCTCATTCAATTTTTTTTATAAACATAAAATATAATCAAGCAAGATTTATTCTAGGAAGGACTCAAGGGGGAGGTCTATAAATATGTGGCTGAATGCATGGTATGTTAATAAAACAAAGGTGAAACCACTAAAACCCTAAGTCTTTTGTAACTTTTATCCATACCTATCCATAGGTGGGAGGAGGCTTTCATGGATTTAATTATTGAATTACCATAGTTTAAGGTTTAAAATGTTATCATGGTAATTATGGATTGACTAACTAAGTATGATCATTTTGTTCCTTATCACAAATATTTGTCACCAATAAAGTAGCTTATGATTTTTTCAATACAATTCAAAAATTGCATGGTACTCTGAAGATCATTGTAAGTGATCAAGAACCCGTATTTAACTTTAATTTTTGGAATGAATTATTTGTATGTTTGGGAATAAATTTGGCTCATAGATCATTCTATCATCCTCAATCTGATGGAAAATTAGAGGTAGTAAAAAAATGTCTAAAAGGGTATTTTCATTATTTTATTTCCAACAAAAATGATAAATGGGATCATTGTTTTCCACTTTATGAATAGTAGTATAACACTTTTTTTCATAGTTATTTAAAAATGTATTTATTTGTGGAATTTTATGTGTATCAATGCCCATCCATCACTTCACCTTTTAAGGTGCATCCCAAGGTTCTAGTTGTTGAGTAACACATTCAACACCAACTGGAGGTTCTCACTAGTTTGTGAGAGAATTTAGCAATGACATAGAATAAAATGAAACAAAAAGAGGATCAACATCATAGTGAGTGACATTTTAACATAGCCAATTGGGTCTTTATGCATTTTCATTCATATATGTAGATGTATTTTAAGATTTTTTTATTATAACAAGTTGTCCCCTAAGTATTATGGTCATTTTTAGATCTTGAAGAAAATTGGTAGTGTGGCCTACAAGCTAAAATTTCCCCCATCCACTCACATATACCTGGTATTCCATGTCTCTTACCTGAAGAAGGTAATTAGACATAAATTTTATACTTAGACCAAGTTACCTAAATTTGATGAAGAAGGTTAAGTCATTATGTATCCTAAAGAGATCCTTCACATGTACTCTAAGTAACTAAGGCCAGAGTGATTAAGGAAAACTTGATCAAATAGAATAATATGCATTCTAAATATGAAACATGGGAGGATGAAGCATTCCTGCACGACATCTTGTTTTGATTAAATATTGATGGGAAGGGGCATGCTATTCCCTTAACCATGGCATGTTTAGGGATATGTGTGGTTGACTTATGGCTTACATACCTTTTATATTATCTTGTTTCATATATCTATATTCTTAGTAAGGTTGGTATATGGGATAACCATGGATTAATATATTATATATAAGAGGTAATGGTTAGTATTTGATGATCATATTATGAATTATACTCTTATTACATTGTTGAAGAGGTTTTCCCCTTGAAGTGGCTCAACTATATTGATCAAACATTTTACTCTTTTGTTAATTATTATTATGGATATACATATTTTGATATTATTTCAATGATATAATATTTTATTGTTCAAACATTTAAGTATTTTCATTAAAGGGTGTTATTAGATTGCCCAGATTACTTGTGCATGCCTTTGTAACCACATTATTTGATTAACATCCAATCTAAGGAAGGAGCTTGTTGATCCTAGTAAGATATAAGGTATAACATTTGATTGATTCCTTTGTTGAGATAGATATTTTGAGGTATATTACTTGTGAAGTTTGTTTAGTATCTTGCATGTGATTTTGTTTTGTATCACACTAATGATTGCATATAATAATGAATTTTATTTTGATTTATACATATTCTGCTTCTTAGTAAAGTTTGTTTAGTAGCTTATATGTGATTTTTTTTATATTACATTAATGATTGCATATACTAATGAATTTCATTTTGATATATACATATACACATTAATTTTTAAATTTTAAGTGATTATACCAATGTGTTAAATGATTCTATTGATATGGATTCTGATTATACATATACGTAGAATAATTCTTCTAATCTATAAAAACACAAGAAAATAGAAAACATAAACCACATTTTTGCATATTAGTAAGATATTTCACTATTACTAATAATGTTTCCACTAAAACAAAAAATGTTTTCACTAGTACAAAAAAATGAAAAGTAGAAAACATAAATGATGTTTTCACTAAATTATGAAACATTTCTACCAAACCTAAAAAACAAATAATCATTAAACAAAAATGACTTTTTCAAAGTCCACCGCATTTCCACCATAGAACATAGTGATCCTACTGATCCCTACAAACATAGTTAGATAGATAGAGAATTTTTTTGCTAAGATAAACATGATTCTACTAACTAAAGTACATTTTTTATATTCAATAAGTCATTTTTTATAAAACACATGAAGTTAGATCGGTAGACTATTTACATTTCCACCACTATGCAGAATGTTTTTGCCATTTTTACTCATATTTTTACCATTACATATAGTGTTTCTACCAAGAGTTTGGGAATAAACTTTTGAAATATTTTCAAGTAAATATGGTGAATTTTGGCTAGAATTGGCATTGAATTATAGGCTAGAAGGAGGATTAAGTAATATCAATGCTAATTATGGGTTAAAGGTTCCACCCATCATGCCATAGTTTGGAATATTTATTTTATAGGTTTAATATAAATGTTCTATAGTTTGATGGAAAAGTACCACTCCAACAAAAACATGGTTAACTTTAGTGGAAACTTCATTTCTATTTTATACTTTTTATTTTGTTGTATTGGTAGAAATGTGGTTTGTTTTATCAGAAATGTTGTTAATAGTAATGATAATACTCAATGATTAACAAAAATATAGTTTATGCTTTATGTTTTCTTTTTTTTTTAATAGATCAAAAGAATTGCCCTGGGTATCAATGGAATTTTATTACATATCAATGAAATCATCTAGCACATTGATGAAACCAATGAAATTTTGAAAACTAACACACTTTGAAGTTTTATACTCTTGTCGAAGGCCAAATATAAGATTTCTAATCTATTTAATTTCATGTTTTCACCTGTTAAAGACAAAACCAAAAAAATAAACATTTATGACACCAGATTTTATTGGATTAAAATGAATAATTTTCTTATTTTGTTTGATTATTTATGTTTGTGTGATAGACTAAACATGTATGCTCTCCCCTTACCCATTTTTTGGATCTTAGGTGATTAATGTGTTTTGGTTGTCTTCCCCATCCATAAGTGAAATCTACTTATTCTTTCCTCTTACCCTTAATGCGACCTTGAGGATAAGAAATAGTCAAAATTTCCTTTTTTTAATTTTGGTTATAGAATTTAGACCTTGATTACCAAGTTTGAGCCCTTAGGGTGTGGTGACCAAGATTTCATCCCCCAACATGTGGACCAACCTCATATTTTGTTAGGGTATATGAATTAAGGAGTTGTTACTATTGGCTAAGTGGTTGCATTTTTAAAGTGCATTCTAAAATGAAGATATTTTGATTTAATACACATGCCATAAAAAAACTCTTAATAAATAAATTTTTGTGACACTACACTAAATTCTTATGGCTAGAGTGGTCATGAATGGGTAAGACCCTTTCTCAAAGTCCATAATTGCTCTCTTCCATGAACTTGGGCCCCATCATACTGGAAGGTATATGGGGGACACACCTAGTTGAGATTATTTTGTCCATATTAAGACCATTAAGCTAAAAAATTATCAATGTAGGGAAACAAAATTATTAAAGATTACTCACAACATATCGACACCCAGTGAGGGATGGGAGACCAACCTAGTCACCATTTTGTGCAAGTATAATAATAGGCTAATTATTTATGTTGCACACTTATTAATACTAGTATAAGGCTTGTTACTTATGTGAAATTATCTTATTTTTATATACACGTGTTTTTTTATCAAAATTATACACTCTAAATGAGACCAATTGCCCAAGTTAAACTATTTTAGTCAATCGCATCAATTATCTTGAATCAAGTCTACTTTGACCACATCCAAATCAAACATTATAATGTCTAAGTCAAATTCAAACCATACAAAGTCAACCTTTTGAAATTCAAAATTCAAATTAAGACAAACTTTTCAAAGTACAACATATAAGTCAAAGGTCAAACCAATGTCAAAGGTTAAACTAAAGTCAAAGATTTAAAAAGTTAAAATATCAAGTTAAATCAAAATTCAAAGTCAAAATTAGGTTCAAGTCGAAACAATTCAAAAATCTGAATCTCAAACTTCAACATCAATCTAAATTATGTCAAATCTAATGTAAGTCAAAGTCAGCTTATTTAAAGCCAATTTAAGTCAAAGTCAACCTAAGTCAAATTTGATTCAAGTCAAAGTAGATTCAAGTTAGAGTTAAGTCAAATCCATCTCAAGTCAAATTTAACTTGAGTCAAGGTCAAACCAATTTAAATTAAACTCTTAAGTCAAATTTTAAACTCCAATCTTGATTCACATTCAAAAAAATAAAAGATCAACTATAACATTACTTAAACCATGTTGAAATAAAATGTCCAAACCAATCCAAGGCCAAGGTCTAAATTTAAACATCTAATTTTATATTAAGAATATCCAAAGAATTAATTTAAGACACATATCACACATCCTTTTGAAAATAAGTTAAATTTTCAAACACACATTCCAAGTCAAATATTTTTAAAGCATCCTTAATACATAATCACACATCCCCTTTGGACTTAAATATCGCATTGAAACATAATCAAGCATGCTTTTTTATTTAAAAATAACATTAATAATTAATAAAAGGTCCTAATTTTAAGGTGCCAAGCAAAATTGACATTTCAAACATCAAGAATTAAGAAATAAACCAATATCAAACATTAAAGAATCTTATTTCACATAAGGAATATAAGTTGTAAATAAGGTAAGTTAACTAAAAATTTGATTTCTAATCCAAAATTAAAATTTAAGTTGAATGGAACAAGTAGCACATAATTTATTATAAAAATTTAAATCAAACCAAAATTAGCTCAAACTTAATCCAACCTTGATTCAAAGATGAAGATCACAAACATGCCTTAATATACACTAGGTGGAGCTAGTTATAACCCTATATTTGATGATGATTTTAATGAAAACTTATTTCATTTAATTAAAACTAAGAATAAGTATGTAACCCACTACACACTAATGTAGGGGTGGATGAAAGTGTTCTCAAATTTGAAACCAACACTAATCCACTCAGAACAGACTTGAGAATGACCCAATTTGAACAACTTTTTAAACAAAAAGCTGAACTCATTTTTATACTATTAGAGATAGATGCTAAATTTCTTGCTGTATATAACTTAAATTTTTTGAAATACCTCATCTATGCACCATAATAGGATGTGATGGCATAACATCAAGATAAAATTTCTTTTGGTCATGAGAAAATTCAAGATCATAATGCCAAAATCCACATCTAAATATTGAGTCTTATAGCAAAGGGGAAAAGGTGCTTGTAGAACCACCACCTTAAGATACTAATCAAGTTATGATTTAGAAATTACAAAATGTGAGCCAAATGCTTGTTACTTTTTCTTTTAATTTGAATAATACTTAATATATCAATCAATAATAACAAATTCTAACCAATTAATCACAACAAATTATATCCAATCAACAACAACAAATCATGATTAATCAACAATAATACTTATCCAACCAAAAAAATCACACCAATTAGTATCAAGTCTTACCCAACCAACAAATCCCACAACAAATTCCCATCAATAGGTTGATTATTCCCACTAAACCCATAAACATGGTATGTATTCCCATTAAATTTGATTTTAATTTATCCATTTATCATAATCAATCAATCAATCCTAATTAGTCCTTTTATACACAACAACATACATCGTAATCATCCCAAAACACTCTAAATCCTCAAGAGTGGCAGGAGATGAAGGATGCTCTTTTAAGACTAAAAATAGGGAACCAGATTAAAAATTTTAAATTTGAGGAACTATGTCCTTATACTTTTGATAGGATCATTTTATAAATCCATTCCCTCCTAATTTTGAGGCACCAAAATTTTACAAGTATAAAGTAAAATGGGATCCAAGAGAACATGTCAAATAATTCTTCATGGTATGCCAATAAGTAGCATTCAATGACATATATCTACTTAGACTATTTCTATATAGGTTTGGTGGCCAAGCCCTAGAATGGTTCCTTCGGTTGCCAAAAATATTGGTCACTACTTTTGCTGACCTCTAAAAATGCCTTGCGAAACATTTCTCATACAACATAAAACATAAGTTGATAATGATATACTTTTACAACATAAAATAACAAATTGGGAAAAGCTTTTTAGCCTTTTTATAATGATGGAGAGGCTTCACCAATAGGTTTACTCATTCCCTTCTAAAAAAATAATTAATAACCACATTCTTTACAAATTTAAATTTAGAAAGGGCCTTTCATTTGTAAATGTATTCTAAAAATACATTCAATGAAATCATTGAAAGGGGGTGCAGATTGAACAATCCCTTCTTGATAAAACATCAATCAAAATATACTCTAGAGATTCTCAAATTCAACCTCAAGTAACTACCCAATCATAGAAAAAAAACCCCCATGTTTTTAATAATAATAAAAAATTCATGGGTGATAAATATTCAAGCAAAACATTTCCAAAATATCCAACTTACATCGATACTCACTCCTTAAGGATCACCACCTAAGACATAATACCAATGAGGGATATTCTCATGTCTTGGTGAACCATTATAAGTTGTATTTTAAAAATTGGTTGATATACATATGGTTATATGTCTTATCACTAAACATTTTGAAGAAGGTCAACCCAAACCCACATGGTATAAATATTATGAATACTATGATTATCATAGAGTCAAAGGCCATATTACACACATATATATACAACTCAAACATTAAATTCAATATCTACTTGATCATGGAGAGATTGCACTTGAGAACAATGATTCTTCATCTTATCTAAATATGATTATATTTAAAGACCCATTTCCAAAGCATAATCAAAGTATTATAATAATAAAATAATCATGGTAATCAGTCGTAACATCAAATTCAAAATCATGGTCAAAAGTCTCAAACTAATTGCATTGATTATCAAAACATCTAACACAAATATATTAATGTTTTTGGAAGGATCACTGATAATGATGTCACCATTATAAAGATCAATTCCCATCATACTCCAAACACCAACCAACATTCTAGGTTTATTATCCAAATATATTCTTTATCTCATCCTATTTACCCCACTCTACTCAGTATCCAAAGGTTACTATTCAAGGCCCTTTTGTGGCTAAATCCAATAATTAAGTCCAAGGATTTTAACCTTATATATCCAAATCATCCACTTCATTTATTGGGAATCCATATGATCTCATGGAACCATTAGATAAAAACCTAGTGTAAATATGCATTTTATATCTCTTTCTAACATTTGAGGTTCAGAAGGACATCTTGTATAAGCTTATTCAATAATCCAAAGTCCATAATGGCATTGACTCATCACAATTCCAAGCACTTGTAGGACACTTATCCTCAAGTTAATAGATAAATTTTGATAAAAGTGACATATCACTATTAGGTACATCACACAATAATCCCCTCTATATTGAAGTGATCATTTCCTAACATAAGGTTAAAAGGGTTTTCCTAGACAATGGATCAAGTTTGAACATTGATACACTCAAGTTGGTTAGGTACCTAGGATACTCAATAATAGATTTTTAGGCTGATACCATCATAATAAAAGATTATGAGAATGTATAATGAGAATTAGTGGATATCATTTTCACATCATTATTTGGCTTGTCACCCATAACACTCTTTATCATGTCATTTACATTGACTTTCCATATATCTAATCCTTGGGTGTCTATGAATCTATGATATGTATGTAGTCCCATAAACCTTATATCTATGTATTAAATTCACCCATTTTAATGGAGGTTACAATTATAGGATATATACAACCATACAAGTATTGAAAAAACCTAAAAGTTGAGTATGAAAACACCAATTATTGTCCTAGCATAGAGCGCATACCAAAAAGGATAAAAAGTGGAACCAAAATCTCTTAAATCCTCCTACGTCAATCCTGATAAACTTGCTTCATCATTCAAATGTCCACATCCCAAAATATCATCTCATTTCACAAGCAAAGATAAAGGTTATGGAGAGTATGTGATCAAAGATGTTTTTCACACAAATAAACCAAATACCATGGCAAGGCTAAAATGATGTGGTGAAATCAAGATGATTCTCATCAAGGGGGGAATCTATATATATATATATATATATATTTATATATATATATATATATCTAAAAATGGTCTCTTGGATCATGAACATGTTAAAAATTATGGGGAGTCCTAGTTATATAATGATGGATTTGCTTCATGTTATCAAAGTAACATATAGCCCATCTCCAATCAAATAATGAACCATATTTCTTAAATAGGAAAAAGAATTGGGGGAAAGTGAACAAGGAATTATTTAGATCCTACCCCTTAGAAAACAAAAATGAACTTGAGGTGTTGGATACAAACCACTTTGCGGTGATCCCTCAAATATTTAAAGTGGCAATACTATGACATCTAATGATGATTGTACTGATAATGATATAGAGTCATATTATAACACATATAATGACATTGCTAACACAAATATTTTTGACTCTAATTTCATATTTACCATCCACCTTGACCTTAAAATCTAAAAGAAATACAATTTAAAAGGAAATATTTAGGTTATTCACATGTTTATTTCACAACTAGTTGATATTTGCCATTTCTTCAAACACCTATTGAAAAAAGGTGCCACAATTGAAGAAATATTTTACTAATCCACCAGTATTAGCCCCTATAATGCTAAATAATACCTTTTTCTTTATAAATTCATGAATACTTGCATCCACTATTCCCTTAATAGGTATCAGGGTATGTACTATTTTTTAGTTTTGGTTAAAATGAAATAATTTTTCATTCAAAACATAATCAAATATATGGTTATAACTAGCTCCACTTAGTGTATATCAAGGTATATTTGTGTTATTTTTATTTGAATCAAGGTTGGATTAAGTTTAAATTTATTTGATTTTAAATTTGGATAAAGACATATGTGTTACTTGTTCAATTCAAATTGAAGTTAAATTTTGGATTAGAAATCAAAATATTAGTTATCTTATCTTATTTTCAACTTGTATTCCCTACATGAAATAAGATGGTTCAATGTTTGATTTTGGTCTGATTCATGATTTTTGATGCTTGAAAATTCAAGTTTGCTTGATACCATAACCTTAGGACCTTTGATTAAGTCTCTATGTTATTTGTAAATAAAAAAATATGGTTGATTAAGTTTTAATGTGATCTTTAAGTCCAAAGGGGATACATGATTATGTCTTAAGGATGTTTTGAAAATGTTTGACTTAGAGTTTACATTTGAACAATTAAATTGTTTGTAAAAGGATGTGTGCAATGTGTATTGAAGTGTGTATTACCTATTCTTATTCTAAAATTAGATGATTGACCTTAGACCTTACATTGGTTTTACCTTTTATTTAAACTTGGTTTAAGTAAAGTTACACTTGATATTTGATTTTAGTTTGATGTGAATCAAGATTGGAATTTGAAATTTGTCTTAATAGTTGAATTCAACTTGGTTTAACCCTAAATTAAGCTGAATTTTACTTGAATTGGCTTTGACTTAAGTTGAATTTGACTTGAATTGGATTTGACTTAAGTTGAGTTTGACTTTCTAATTGCATTTGTATCCAATTTCAGATCTATCTAATTGCCTTTGAATATTTCATGGATGAAATAAAGTTAGGGTCAATTGAATTTATAATTAACTTCCTTTGTCTTGAATTGGATTTTTCCCACTAGGTATGTCATATGTATATATCAAAATGAAATTTGTTAGTATATATAATTGTTAGTGTAATACAAAACAAAAGCACATGTAAGCTATTAAACAAACTTCACAACCAATATACATCAAAAGAGTTACCTCAATAAACGAAGCCATAAAATGTCATACCTTGTATCTTATCAAGATAAATGAGCTCCTTATTTAGATTTTATGTTTCTCAAAGTATGTGGTTGCATAGGCATGCACAATGGATGTGGGAAATCTAGAGGCACCTCCCCTTGAAAAATTAATGATTTGGATGATGGAATATGATGAGAATTGAAGATTTGTATGAATATTTAACATCACTTCATTATCAATTGAAAGTTCATGGAGAATGGAAGGAGGCCCTCCATTGATATATTTTCATGATCAATTGTGATTGTTGATCTTGGATGGAGATCAAGGGTGGATAATTAGTCCTACAATGAAAGATGAGAATTTAATGTTATGGCATGGAGTGTGTAAGATGAGTCCTTTGCTTTGGATTTAGTGAGATTTCTTTATGGATTTTTTTTAACATTGCTTGCACACCTTCCCTTTATAATTAAATTAGCTTTATAAAAAGCTAAAAGTTTAGTATTTTTTAATTTCCAAGTGGCTGGATGATGTGGGAAATTATGATTTTTGACTTACAAAAATAGGGATATTTAAAATTGCAAAGGTTTTCTAATTAGGGATATATAAATTAGAGAATCAAAGTCAATTTTATAATTAAATATGATTAGAATTGATATGGTCACCTTTGTAATGTTCCCTCTTCAATGATCATTAAATTTAATTAAAATAGGGTGACATTAACAAAACAACCAATTAACACATAATGTTGTCATTAATTTTTATCTCATGATGTGGTGTATTTTCCTAATTAAGGATGTGTTGTCATGATTTAAAATAAAATTGATAGTTATCTTGATGATTTTGGGTGACCAAAATATTTGGGTTTGAATTTCTTGTCAAAGTAAGAAATTGGTTCGATGATCAGTAATGACATAAAAGTGGAAGAAATGAAGTGTCAACATTTTTACCCTCTTTGAAAGGGCATTGTGAGATATTTTTGATGTAACATATTTTTAAATAATGAGAAAACATAAAAAAGGGGCATGAAAATATTCCTTGAGTGATACAATAATGATTGAGGCATAATATGATTGCATTTGGTGATTCTTAAAAAGGACCACTAAAAATGGGCTTTATGTATATATCAAAATTAAATATGTTAGTATATGCAATTGTTAGTGCAATAAAAAAAATCACATGAAATCTAGTAAATAGACTTCATAACTAATATACCTTGGAAGAGCTATCTCAAAAAAGGAATAAATCAAATGTTATATCTTCTATCTTACCAAGACTAACAAGTTCCTTCCTTAGACTGTTGCTCAAAATATGTGGTTGCAAAGGCATGCACAAGGCACTGGGCAATCTGATGACACCTCCCCTTATACAGTTGATAATTTGGATGATGGACTATGATGAGAATTGATATTTTGTATGAAGATTTAATAACACTTCTTACCACTTGAAAGATTAAGGATAATGAAAGGTGGCCCTTTCATTTATATCTTTTTAGGATCAATTGTAATCATTGTTCTTGGATGGAGATCATGGGTGGAGAATTAATCCTACAATAGAAGATTATAATTCAATGTTATGACATGAAGTGTATAAGATAAGTCATTTGATTGGGATTTAATGTAATTTGCATAGTGATTTATTTTTGACCTTGGTTGTACAAATTCCATTTTAAATTTAATTTACATTGGAAAAGGGTGAAATTTTATATTTTTTACTTTCCAAATGGGTGGATGATGTGGGAAATTATGATTTTTGATTTATGAAAATAGATATTTTACAAATTCCATGGATTTTATTATTAGGAAAAGATAAATTAGTTAATCAAAGTAAATTTGTTAATTAAATATGATTAAGAATTATGTGGTCACCTTTGTAATGTTTGATCTTGATTAATCATTCAATTTAATTGAACTATGTGTGACATTAACAAAGAAACAAATTGATTCATAATGTGTTTGAAAAATTTGATGATGTGAAACAATATATTTTATGAAATAGGGATGTGTTGTCATGATTTGGGATAAAATTGGTAATTTTGGTAATTATCTTGACAATTTTGAATGACCCAAATATTTTGTCTTGAATCACTAGTTTAAGCAGGAGATTGGTTGATGATCAGTGATGACATGCAAGTGGAAGAAATGAAGTGTCTATATTTTATCCCTCTTTCAAAGGGAGTTATGAGACACTTATGAATTAAATAATTTTCAAATAATGAGAAAATAAAAAAAGGGAATTTAAGGATACCTTAGTGATGTAGTGATGATTAAAAAATGATGTGATCACATTTTGTGATTCTTAAAAACAACAATTGATAATGGGCTCATAAGACTGCCCTAGATGAAAATGATGTGCCTAGGATTCCCCCTTGAAGGAGTGGATGAAAAATAAAAATTTATGGATGGGACCTCAAAATTAAGGAAATGGGATGAAACATGGTAGAAGGGGTTGATAAACAGATAAAGTAGGCAAAAATGGTGAAATAAGCAAAAAAATGGCCTCTTGGAAGAAAAATGGATGCACCAAGGGGTAAAATTTTCAAGTTTAGGATATAAATAAACCCTTTAGTGGGTGAAAATAGTTCATTTTCACCCTCCTTACTTTGAATTCCTGAGCTCTAATTTTTATGTTAGACCTATATCCATCATGGCTCATACTCCAATGCATAAACACCTTGGAGAGTTAATGTGAGAGTATCAATGACCACCAAAGATTAGACCATTGGTAAGTGGATTGAAAATTTGAAAATGGTATCTTAACGGTATTAATGATAGGTCAAAGTAGCGCATGTAGAAATTTCACCACAAATAAAAATTTATTCATGGTAGAATCACCCATGATAGTGGTGACATCATGGTTAAAAATGATGGACTGTGAAAATTTTAGGGAAATCATTAAAAATGGAAAAATTACCCAATGTGTGTTGATGTTATCTAAATTGTGAAATCATAATATACATGAGAAAATATCTAAAATGATGAAAACATTCTAAAAAATGGTGAAAACATCCTTAGAGTGGAAAAAACATCCTTCGAGTAGTGGAAACATGGTTGGACTAGTGAAAACCATAGAAGGACGATGTGGTAGTGAAATTGCCTACAAAATGGTGAAATAGCTCTACATAGTGGAAAAATCACTCTAAATAATGGTAAAATTATCAAATATGATGAATTGGATTGGTTTTGTTGATATCTTGTTTGATTTTGGCTACTTTAGATGGTTAGATTGATGTTCATGATGAAAGTACAATTATAGGATAATTAGGTGATTGAAAAGTGATAGAAAATGACTAAGTGTGATAACATGTATTGATTATAGGAAAATGTGTATGTCATCACAACATGGGATCATAATTTGTGTCTTGTGTGGGCCACATATATGGATGCAAGAAGTCATGGGAGTAGTAAAATCCATGAGACTCTTACATGTGGTTCAAATGCCCATGATTTGAGTAGATCAAGCACTACTCACCATATTAGCTTACCTATGGTATTCAAAGATGAGTACATCTATCTAATGACTAGGGATATTATTGTGACATTTAAGATGTGTGGAGGATACAACACATACCCATTCATGGTTGAAACTTACACTAGTAGGTGCAATGGTGAGTGTCTATGTTGGAGAGATTGATCAGGATAACTAACCTTATTTTGATGGACATGCTAGTCAACAAAAACACATTAAATGTAGATCCAATTATTTATATATATCATTTGATCATTATGGTCATTGTTAGTGGCATTTTTATATGTGATAAGTGGCTAATTTTTAAACATGGGGATTAGAGGAGTTATTAGAGATATGTATAAAGACACAACTATAATTTCTTGGGGCCTCATAATTTAGACAAGGATATGCATATGGTTACATATCAGGTTGGCTAGAGTATCGAGGCATCCACCCTTATTTATGTATGGTCATGGGAACACATGGCTATTATGTGACCCTACAAATAGAGGAGACATAAGTCATAAGATGAGCCTTTAGCATATGGTTAGGTAATTATCATAAGAGTAATATGAGGGCATCTAGGAGGCCTTAGTTTTTATAGCTACACTATTGATATACTAACTGAGTAAGAGCTAATTTGAAGACCCTATCTACTGACATAGTTTAGGTAGATAGATGATGCTTATTATACATGGTTCATGACCATTATTTATTATGTCATGGGATGTTATGAGTTCATAGTAGATAGATATCATCCAAATCAAGTACAATATTGATTCAAATTTTAGTAAGATGTGCTAGATGGGCCTCACTATTTTCCACATGTTTCCTAGGAGATGTTCCTAGTGTAGACACTCAAAAATGTCACCTAGACTAGTTTTTGATGTCAAGATACCCTAGACTCACTCTCAATATTGAGTTAGATAATAACCTAGCTAACTAACCCTAAAAATCACTTTTCTAACTTTCCTAATGTACCTAAGACACCTCTTCTAACAACATTTTAACTTAATTTTTACCTTGGAGTATGACCACTGTTGGTCAACCTAATCAATGATGATTATCCTGACCATCACCGGTTAGGTCTCCCAACTTGCAACGTAAGAATTTATAGTTGTGAATAGGATAAGCATGAGAAAATAAAAACTTTCCCATGTGAACCGTATAGCTAAACATCACTTTGAATATCATATTTATCCTAGACCAATTTAGCAATATCCTTCCTCCTCACTTAACAACTTCTTGCTATAAAATGAGGGCTCTTGGAAGGGAAAAGGGATCATAAAATCACATCTAGGCTCTCTTGTTTCATTTATGCAAGTATTAAACTTACCCAAAACTCTATTTATGTTACTTTTGAAGGTTGAAGTACTATTATACTAGGAAATTTTCTTTAGATCTCTACTATCATCCATTTTGTATCTTATAGGTATTCTTTACTTATTTTTAATAATTTCTTTCATCATTAACCTTTCTTCCGTAATCAAATCACTTGCACCCCATTTCTCCCCACCAAAGCCATACATAGTTTTTTTCCCATTAGCCATTCCCTCTCCAACTCCACTTTAATATCCTATAAAACTTACCTAGGAAACCATATCCAATTCCTGTAACTATCGCAAGTTATATTAACCATCATTGGTAACCTAACCATCGCTAGTCAACCTGATCACCACCGATCCCCTATCAAAAAATAATAATAGTTTTTTATTCCCACCCCTTTCCCCCAACTAGATATTATTTTTTGTTTCTAACCTGATCACAAAACCTATTCATATTTTTTGAACCAGAATCTAAGCTATTTTGACATAGTATTGACCCATTATGCTAAATTTAGTCATTCTATTAAATAGGTATTTCATTTCATATCTTTTGTGCTTAGTATTTCATTTATTTTATTATCTATTTAAATGCAACTATATTTCCTTTATCTTATCAACATCATTTGTTATTAGGGAAGTGGATTGATAGTCATCTAAGGAAGCTTTCACTTCTTGGATCTAGCATATGCTAGGTAGTCCACCCTTCATATTTATCTAACTAACAATTTGGTTTAGTAATATCCTATTCTAGGTAGTCATTCCTCACCAAAAAGGAGCTTTCACTTCATCTGGTCATCAACAAGCTAGACATTTAACTAGGGACACACCCCTCATCATTTATTTCTTTCCTTCATTCTAAAAAGTTAAGAATAGAGTTAGAAATAATATGAAACATTCTAGCATCCTTGGTGGGACCCTTTCTGGGTTTGTAGTTCTATTTTGGGATATAATTACACTAGTGAAAATTCATTCTCTTGCATTTCCATCATCTCTAAAATTTAAACATTTTTTTTTCATTTGTTTTATTTTCCAAAACTCAATAATAAAATTCTCATTTTAGGCCTAGGTTGTAGCTTCATCTTGCATTAGGTGCATTCTAGTTATTCTAGTATCATCCAATGAAATATTCATGGTTTATATGCTTGATTTAGATCATCTATTTAATTAAAAGCATTATGAACTAATTGTAGCACATATATGTTACACTACCAAACCACTTGCACAAAAACAAACATCAAAACTTACTTGAGATAAGGCCCATTATGATTTCATTACCCTTTAGATCACCTTACCCCACCCAATGATCCCACTTAGATTTCATCACCAAGGGGAGGACCACTCTATTCTCTGGTAGTGTATAAACTCTATACAAATGGTATCTATTAGCTAAGTAGCTTGGCTCAACTTCACATTCATCAAGTATGAGGAAAAAGCCCCTAGTACCAAGCCATGGCCCTGATCTAGCATAGATTCTTTTAAGCATCAAAATTTAACTTGAAACCATCCTTATATATCTCTTCTAGTACCTAACTTACAAGCCAATTTATCCTTTCACACTCTTTAGGGCATAAGACAAAAGTGATTTAAAATAAATCCTAGGATTAATTATGCTTTTAGTTTGTGCCTTTCTTGCTTTGAGCTTTTATTTTTTTTTTCATTGTTTGAGGTGAGAGGGGTGCTATCCATTTCCAATTTCTCACATAGTCTTTATGAGACAATAACTAAGAAATATAAACAACCAACCATTGTCTTCCTCTTCATCCTTATCTATGGATTACATCTTGGATGTTGATATATCCACCTATGCTTCACCCCACCATTCTCTTTCACCTACTAGGCCTCTAATAGTTCTCAAAGGTGATGTAAATTTTGCCACCTTTCTAGACCACAACTAGGTGGATATTCAACACTATATTAATACCTTAGCTTACCATACTTTGAATGCTTTGGTTACTCTAGTAGATCTACCTTATGGTATGACACACCATCTCATGATTGGTGTTACATCAACCCAACCTTTGGTTAGCCAAGCTTCATCTTCTACTATTGGCCCATCTACCACCACCACCTAGACACTTATTACCCCAAGCAATACCTCTAATGTTTATTTAACCCCACCCCTTATCACTTATTCCCATTTTATCGATGTGATGTATTCTATACCCATTTATACCATGCCCTCTAGCTCAACCAATATACCAACTTATACCCCCTTCAGAGCTTGGTACTATTCATACCATAAACTCTCCCCCCATTAGCACTAGGATGACTACCCATCAACAACCCCCAAACACTTTAGTGTTACCAACCCAAACTATACCCCAGATAACCAACCTGAATATTCCCTTAAACCTACCATTATTAATTTCTCAAAAAGTCCCTATAACACCCTATTAATATATTCCCAATCCATAAAGATATGCTGCATATTCCACCCAACACTTAATGCCTATTAGTCTTGCTAGGGCACTATCCCAATCACAAATTACCATGCACCAATATGCATCCACTTCTATACCTCCTACCGCATATCAATTCTTAGCTACAACCCAAACTCATTAGAACTTACCACTAAATTATATAGCTACCCAACCCCAACTTGATTTGAATAGGATGCTTATGGAAAAGATGCCTCATCTCAAGTCATCTATCTCTAATCCCATAACCTTTTATCCTATTACCAAATTTGAAATGAACCTATCAACCCATTTGTTCCAATTCATGCTTATCCTCCTTCATGGGAACTCCCCAAATTATCTAAGTTTTAGGGTAAGGAGGACCCTCAAAAACATTTGAGGGTATTTCACCATTCTTGTTACTCGATCGCATATGGTGATGCCCTTATCCTCCAAACCTTCCCTATGTCTTTATCATGATCCACCTTGGATTGGTATAGTGATATTCCAAGGCACTCTATCTTTTCATTCTCCCAACTCATCCAAATATTCTTAGAACATTTTTTTAGTGAACATATCTAAGAAGGTCTCTATAACTGACCTCTATTCTATTAGGTAGTTTGATGATGAATCAATCACTGACTTCATCACACAATGGCAAGGTCTCATCAATAAAATGTCCTTTTCACCACCCCAAGTAGAAATCATTGATATTTTCTTTAGGGGATGTGAAAAACACATTGATCCCACCCTTCAAGTGTAAACATTTATATACTTTGATGAAGTATTCACTATCACATGAAAACTTGAGAACTAGGCCATATATGAGAACAAGACAACTACAATTCTAGATTTAAACCCAATGATCCCTCTTCTACCAAGACAACCAACCAACCCAATCCTAAATCCAAATCTTTTGCAAACTTGATTGTGTTGAAAGCTGCCCCACCTCCATCTGTTAACCAACCATGTCAAACCACTCCTTCCAACCCTTCTTACCCACCAAATCAAAATCAAAACTAGGTTCCCCCTAAAAAATTCAAACCTATAAGAGAATATTATGCCTCCATGTTGAATAAATTACTTAAAACTAATGTCATCCAACACCCACCTATTAATCCACCCCAACAATTTGACCCTTCTCACCCTTGGGTGGTATAATGAAAATGACCATTGTGCATTCCATTGGGTCATTAGACATGACATAAATCAATGTAATACATTCAAAAGTCTTATCCAAAACTTTATTAATAATGGTAAATTATCATTTGAGGACCCCAATGTACCTCCAATCCATTCTCTCAATATTTTTTGTAAGCCTTTCCCTAACCATACTCCACCTACCTAGCAACATGACAACTAATTTGAACCATCTTCATTTCATGAGGTACACACTATCAACCTGATTACTAATGGTCCTATGGTAGATGAGCCCCTTACTTCAATCACTCCTTCAACCACTTCAGCTATGGAAGAAGTGAGTTCACCTTTCATCCTTCTAAGTACCCAAATAGAGGAATTAACAACCACTATCCCTTTCTTTAATTAAACCATACCCACACCTACCCCTTCATTGATTGAAGCACCAAAAGAAGAGACCATCAATTTAACCACCTCTTCTTCTATCCCACCAATCATAATAGTAGAACCACCTTCTATTCTATTAGACACACAAACAAAAGAAGAAACTATGACCACACCTACACCCCCTATCAAATAACCATCCATTCCCCCTTTAGAAACCACCTTGCAATTGAGGACTACCTAATCTACCCAATCAAAAATTTCAAACCCTTTTAACTAAATTAAAGATGAACAATTCCCTCTTATTCACCCAAGGGATTAACATTTGAAATAATTGATCAAGGAACCAAACCCATTTATAAGCCTTTTTCTAGGTTAGTGCAAAGTCTAGAATTCACTTCACAACCTGACCTTGATAGATCCACCTTTTGACATTGTCTTGGGCTTCCATACCAAAATGTAACTGAAACCTCTACCTTATTTGCATCCACCTTTAAACCTATTATCACCCCTTCATTAGACGTTTATTTCTCCCAAGCCATAGGAGAACCATATCACCCACCTCCACCTAAGCCATCTCATAATTTTCTTACTAGACCAACTAGGAATATGGGAATCCCCCCTATGCCTAGAATTTCTCACCCACCTCTAAGGTTAGATTTAACTCCATCAAATCTACAAAATAAATGCTAATGAAAATAATTAGAAAGGTGGAGTTGTCTAAACCTCTACCTTGAACTTGACCTATGCCACCTCTTTCCCATTTACCATCTATTTTAGGACCTCACACTTCTACCATCCTGGTTACATATAAACCAACCCCCCTTCTATGCCTACATTTCCACCCCCTAAGACATCGATTCTTTCACCATTCTTAACTAATTTATCCACTTTCACCTTTTCCCTATTACCAATTCCTCATCATCTACCTTGAAACCATCTACCTCTAAACTAGTCATAACCAAACCACCCCAACCCAAACCATCTACCAAGGTTATTCAACTACCTACCACTTCTAAAGTCAAACCCACACCTATGAAGGTTTCCATTTCTATAACCAGGACTTAAACACCTCCAACACCCCTGAATGAATCTTATTAAGTTATTTTAAAGAGGTTATTTTAAACATCTTCCATTAAACTACCACCCATTAAGATGTTTACCCCCTCTAATACTAAACCCTCTTGGTTTAATGACACATTGATCTATGTGTACTATAAAGCACCAAGACATGACACAAAAAATTGCAAAGCTCTCCAAGCTCTTATTTATTGCCTATATGATGATGATGATCTATTATTAGATGAACCAATTTCACCTCCCTTACCAATCCAACCATTGACTCAATTTACACCTACTCCCCCATGTTCATCTAAAAGTGAGGGGGAGGAATCAAAGCCACCACCTCATCCAACTGGTCCTATTTCCCATACCATTCACATGATTACCTGATATTGGGCTTAATAGAGAGGTAAGGGAAGAGCTAATGCATCTATTCCATGGACATATCCTTCAAATTCTCAACCTTATAACCAATACCCAACACCAATGCCTTCAACTATGCCATCATCGAGACCTAAGGTAACTATCTTAGGTGTACCCTCCATCAACTCTTCTGCATCTATTCAACAAATAGTGCTGAAGTAAATTCACCAAGAACTAGTGAAGATGAGTATTTATAATTTAATAAAAACCTCACCTCATCACCATCAATCAATAATAGAGGCTCTAAAATCCATAGAGGTATAACTAGATGACCTTTAACCTCTTACATCCTTTTTTAGAGCCCTCTAACATCCTACCATCATCACCTTCCAAGATTCTGAGATACCTCTAGCTCATTCTAAAGAATCTAATCCTCCTCTCTTTGTTACTACATACATCAATCACACCCACATCAAAAGAGTAGTGATCGATGGAGGAGCCAACATTAATATAATCTCTTCTCATGCTTTTCATTTGTTGCATTTACCAAAGAATGTCATGGCTAAAATCATAATGGTTCTTCACTCTTTTAATGAAACCATGGCCACTACCTTGGGGACCATTGTCCATTATATGTGCTCGGGAATGTACACCATTCTTAAACTATTTTATGTTATAGAGGGTGAGTTATAATATAATATTCTACTTGGATTCCCTTGGATCTAAGCCTTTATATGTATCCCCTCTACTCTCACCACTATGTTAAATTTGAACATGAAGGTAAAGTTGTAACTATCAAGGCTAACCCCAATCCTTTTACATCTTGTAACCTTACATATAGGCCTAATGATGTTATTCTTCCCCTTTCATCTACCTCATAATCAACCAACCCTACTAATATTTTTGCACCACCAACCATAACCCATAATGCTTCCACCATTAACAATGATGAAGCCTCAACCAGTTCATCTATCTCTTCTCTTATATTCATGTTGAGGATCCCTTGGCACAAACATTACAATGTCTCTCCCTTAGGGAGTAACACCTTCTCACCTTAGATGATTTCCCTACTATAAAAGAGTATGAAAACCTCAAATATGACCCTTCTTATGACCCTAATCTAGGAACCATTATCCCCTTTGGTCTATCAAATAATCAAACAAATTTTATATATGGGGGACTTAATCAACCACTTCTCACCCATACTAATATTTCACATATCCAACTGTTCACCTCTAACTTTTCCTATCTAGATAGGCTAGCATTTTCTAATCTATATCTTCATCACTATGCTTGGAAAGGGTTTGGCCTTGGTCATTATGAATAGGGACCCCATACATGGCTTGTGGTCAAAACCTTAGAATCTCATGAGTCCTTTGGCCTTAGGCATGTCCCACTAGAGGATCCCATTGACTCACCTCAATCCATCATCGCCATTGATGAGGACATCCCCTCACCATCAACCCAATCACCATCAAAATCTAAATACCTTGACATCATTCCCCCTAACTTTTTTTTATCAACACTATTATCTTGGGCCCTTTAATCTATCATAAGGGTGGCTAAACTAAGGTTCTACCTCTCATTTACTCTGAGATGGTTGAAAAAGACTCTTCTAACAACAACACCATATAACACCAGGATGATAAGTCCATTCTATCCTACCTTGGTGTAGGGGATTCTTCTATTCATAAATCACTTCCTCTTAAAGACCTAATAATGCTAAATGAATCCACCATTTACATTAATTTTGGAACTGAAGATAACCCTACATAGTTAATCTTGGCCAATATTTGAACCCTGAAGAACAAAAATAATACCCATTTTTCCTTCAAGATCGTAACATCACATTCGTGTGGTCTTATCAAGATATACCTAGGATTGACCATTTTATCACACTTCACAACATTATTACCCATCCTAAAGCCAAGGAAATTTGGTAGAATCTTCACAAAATGCATCCTCACATTTCCCTTTTCATTAAAGAGGAGCTTTAACATATCTTATCTATTAACTTCATCTAACCCATTAACTATCCAAAATGGGTCTCTAATATTGTTCCCATTACCAAACCCACTGGGATACTTTGCCTTTGCATGGATTACTACTACTTTAACCTTACATACCTAAAATATGACTTTTATTTTCCCAACATTGACCAACTAGTTGATATTACCATGGGCCAGAGATGTTATCTCATGGATGGGTTTTCAAGATATAATCAAATTGTGATTACCTCCTCACATCAACATAAAACCACCTTCATTACCCTTTGGGGAAATTTCTACTATTGGGTCATGTCCTTTGGTTTAAAGAATGCAAGATCAACTTCAATGAGCCATGATCTATATCTTCCATGACCTCATCCATAAAATTATGGAGGATTATGTGGATGATCTCCTTGAGAAATATAAACACTATAAGGATCATCTAGCTATTCTCACAATCATATTCAATTGACTAATCAAATTCCATATCAAGCTCAATCCCAATAAATGTATTTTTTGGGTTCTCTCTAAAAAACTCCTTGGCTTTATCATCTCCCTTTAGGGAATCAAAATTAACCTTGTCAAGGTTAAAACAATCTTAGAAATGCCTCCCCCAATAAGCCTTAAACAACTTCATAGCCTACAGGGAAAGCTCTAGTCTATCCATCACTTCATTTCCTAGTTATTAGATAGATTCCAAACCTTTCACCATCACCTTAAAAAATACACCTCCTTTAAATAGACCAATGATTGTCAACAAGCCTTTGATTCACTTAAAGAGTACCTACTTTCTCCATCAGTTTTTATCCCACATAAGGATGACCAACATTTCTACCTTTACATATCCACCACCGATCACTCTTTAGGAGACATGCTCACTCATCAAGATGAAAAAAACAAAAAGTAATCTATTTATCACATTAGCCATACCCTTTTATAGTATGAGACATGATACACCCATCCTAAAAAACTATGTCTCACACTTGTCTTTGTCATTTCAAAACTCTATCACTACCTCCTTAATCATAAAACATATGTCATTACTAAAACTAACCCACTCAAGTATATTCACATCAAGCCATAACAAAATCAATGTACGGCCAAGTGGCTCATGCTCCTAGCTGAGTTTGATCTTGAGTTCCTTCAACAAAAATACATTAAGGGGTAGGTCATCACTGACCAATTGGCTGAGGCTCCCCTACCAGATAACAAACACATTATTTTTGCCTTTCTATATGAATCTATTATAACTCTCTCTCAAGAAGAATCCACCTACCAAATGACCATTTTTTTTATGGCTCCAAATGCCAACATGGTGGGGGAGTAAGAGTAATTCTCATTCCCCTTCATGGATAACCTCTTCAACTTTCCTTTAAACTTGAATTTGAGTGTACCAATAACATGGATGAATATGGATCCTTAGTTATAGGACTCAAAACCACTCTCACCCTAGGAATGAAAGCCATTTCCATCTTTGGTGACTCCTAAATAATGATCAACCAAGTCAATGGGTCTTATTAATGTAAAAATAATGTTTTACAAAAATATAAGATTTTAGTCCATGAACTCTTAACATCATTTAAGCATTACCAAATCCAATTGGTTCTTTGATCTACCAACAAATTCATAGATATGATGGATTCTCTAACATCTCAAATTCGTTATCAACCCATTGCATCTAAATTATTTATCACCATTCATCATTTCATCAGGCCTTCATCTATTAGTTCAAACCTTCTTCCCATTTGTAACCTTGAGACATCTCCTTTTGACATCTAGTATGACCAAATCTTCAACTACTTTAATCTCATCATTATGCCACTTGACCTCTCAAAAAATGCCTAAAAATACTTTATTTAGGGTACCTCATTATACCATACTAGGGGGAATCCTATACAAGTGTGGCTTTGATGGCCTTCTTCACTACCTATGTAGTCATGAGATTTCCTATGTTATTAAGAAAACCCATGATGAGATATATGGTGGGAATTTTAGTGGCCTCTCCATCACTAAAATAATCATACGTATTGGATAATATTGGCCTACCCTTAATCATGATTGCTATGACTATGTAAAAAAGTGCGTTAAATGCCAACAATCACACACCTACTCATAAACTTCAAGTATCTAAAGATTATTGGCCATTCTCATAGTAGGGGTTCAATCTCATAGGAGAAATCAATCTTCACTCATCTCAATGACATCAATTCATCATCATTTCCATGGAATATTTCACCAAATGGGTGGAAGCCATTCTCTTATCTCAACCAAAGCTAAGAAAATTATCAATTTCATCAATCACCACATCATTTATCATTTTAGTGCTCCCCATAAGATCATTAATGATAATGGCAAATCCTTAAGAAATTCCAAGATATTTGTGATTCTTTTGGCATTAAGCTAAGCCATTCCTCACCTTATCATCCATAAGCTAATGGACAAGTAGAAGATTTCAATAAAATCATCATCAAGATGCTAACTAAGGTTGTAAGTGCTTTAGGTCAAGATTGGCACCTACACATCCCCTTCACTTTATGTGCTTATCGCACTAGCATCTAAACCACAATAGGTTCTATGCCTTTCTCTCTAGTCTTTGAAGTAAAAGCCATCGTACCTCTCAATTTTTAGATCCCCTCTCTTCACATATCTTTGTGAGACATCATTTTTGAGGATGATTATTAACAAGAATGTGTTACATGCCTTGATTTTCTTGATGAGCATCACCTTTCCACCCTTAACCATCTTTGCATCTACCAAGAGTGGATCACCTATGATTACAACAAACATCTAAAAGAATGGGAATTTAATATCAGAGACCTCATCCTTAAAGAAAACCAACATGTAACAAATATGGAGAAAAAATTAACGGAAAATTTGCTTTCAATTGGCTTGGACCCTATATCATCACCCATAAGTATGGATCAGGAGTTTATCATTTGTCTTTTCTTGAAGGAAAACTAGAACTAAACCTCTTAATGCTTGACATCTACATCCTTTCTATTGTTAAAAAATATTTGATTAACCTTATTTTCTAACTTGAGCTCATCCGTTGGTTTAAGAGACTTTCATCTCCCTTATACCCATACCCTATTTCCTATTAAGGACACTTAATTACAATAGAACCATTTAATTATCCATAATAGTTTTAGCTTAATCCTAAACATGAGCACCATAGATATACCCATGGCAAGGATCTCATGGATAATTTTAATCTATAATCAAATGAAATCCCATGGTCATCTATATTTTAACTCATATTCCATTACCTATCAATTGCCTTTTGTGTTAAAAGTCTTACCCTCACGAAGGTAGATCTTTAAGCTTGAATAATCTTATACATGTTTGAAGCTATCATCTAAAAAAAACACTCCCATGAAGGATTTTTTTCAATTAAAAAAATGGAAAAAAGATAGACCACTCCCTTGAAGGATAGTTATAATCTTAAAAAAATGAAAATCCAAACTTGGACCACTCCCTTTAAGGATGGCTAAGTCAAAATTGTTAAAAATACAATCATTTGAAGCTTCCTGCATCAATCAAATTCAACCCAAAAAATTAAAAAGAAACAAAAAGTAAATTTATCACAGAAAGGGGCTATAATCAACCCTCTTATAAGTACTATTTGTAAAATTCTTGCTTTGATCAATCTACACCTTGTATCAAGACATGAAATTGTTTATTCTAGTTCTTGGGTCACTTATAGAAGGGATAAGTCAACCCACATTAGGTTCCTACATACCCCTTTCCCTTCCATTTACCTACCATCCACTTTCCCTTTATACCCTCTATAAATCAAGGGACTATGAGCTCACTTGGAAAATTATGCTTATAATGGCATCTTTTCACTAAAAGCATGCTAATGTAAAGCATATGAAAGGCTTATCTTCATTAAGCCTTATCCAACTTCGGTTTGATAGAGGTCCTTGTCAATGAACCCAATATGCCCTTTTTATTGATCCCTCCTATTTGGTTCATGAGGACGCTGTCTTCATAACTCATTTTCTCACATTTTGTTACCAACACTTTATGTTTTTTTATTATTATCTCTCCAACCTCATGACATCAAATCCTATCAAATATACACCACCACCTTATCAAATTTTAATAATTTATCATGAACCATAATGATGAAAAAATCACATTACACCAACCATCCTACTACATAAAATTTAAACATTACCTAAATTACCACATCTTATCCTCCTAACACATAAATTTTTCCCATATGTTAAAAGCTATCTCTACACTAGCATCATCATTATCATCCTATTTAGCCAAAACATAAACATCAATACATCTCATCACATGCCTAAGATAAACATGCAATAATACATATCACATGATCACAATAACTTCATAAGCAAAAAAACCATAATAGATCATCCATAACATCAACAACACAACATCACAAATGTTTAAATCATAATAAATAGACATCCATCTCATACAAATCTCATATACTAACAATACATCTCAAAGTTTGTAGCCTCACATGTATACATCTCACATCTTTGACATGTAATCTGGTATCAAAATCAAATATACATTAATCCACATGACACAATCACATATCAACATCCATAAATAAATAATAATCATATCCATAATAACTATAACATCCAAAATCAAGAACAATAATCCATATATCATAATTGTCATGACATCCATAAAATATCATCATCTCCATGAAAACTATAACATCCAAAACATCTAAATCACATATCAACATCCATAAATAAAAATAATAATCATCACATAAACTATAAATATATCAACACCCATGACATCAATGAATCTCTATATGCATATCAATATAAACATCTCCATCTGAATCATATATATATATATATATATATATATACATATATATATATATACATATATATATATATACATATATATATATACATATATATATATATACATATATATATACATATATATATATACGTCTTATACATATCTCTCAATCATATACATCTCATATCATTAGCACATAAGCCATCATCAAAAATTGGGTACATAAAAAAATCCCAACATATACATCAAGGTCCTGGGGCACCATTACCACTGGCCCCACTCATACTTGAACCCCCATCTGGTGGAGGTCCCCCTAGGATAGCTCCCTATCAACCTACCACTATTGCCCACTATTCTAGTGTCACAAGCACTAGCCCACCTGCTAAGCTAACTTGATACTCACCCCACCTCAACTCATCAGGGTATTATGTTATTATAATGCCCTTATAGTATCTCAGGTCTTATATAATAGCTAAATATCAAGCCTATGGAAAAAAAACTAAGAGGTGTCATTATTTCTCCACCTGGTCATCTCAGTGAGTCTCTCTCCTGGGTAACCAAACCAAGTATAACCCTCACATAGTCCCTCTCTACTATAACTATGGTGTTCAACCCCTATAAAATGACTACCTATCCTTGTAAGGTAGTGACCTGTGCCTAGGCCTAGTTTCTCTCCATAGTAACTCCTCCTAGCTGACCCTGAAGAGTGGCAATCTACCCTTATAATGTGGAAATCTAGTCTTGAGATGCTACTAATACCACTACTATCTATGGGTCACCCTATATTGGTCCCCCTACTGGGTCAATGTCTATGGGCCCATGGCCTCCATCACCTCAACCAAAATTATTTATAACATATCTACCCTGATACCATGCTGGATAATCTATTATGATGCCCACATCATCTTGCACTCTATCAAGAAACTCTTCATGGTTCAACTCCTCCTCCTAGGGCTATGGCTCTGGTAATAAAAAATTTACCTCCTCTCTCTTATACCATGGAAAATTAGGTGGAATACCCTACATGAGTCTCAACTATCACCATACTCTCTCTAGTGGGATGAGCTCTATCTTGCCATCCCATCTACCATATACCCACCTCTATCTCTGAAGTGAGTATGTATAATACCTATATCTAACCCATATAGGCAAGGTCATGTATGGACACCATATTATATCACCTAGTGTTAAACTCTCTAGGGAACCTTAGAACCTCTCTATGTCCCTCATACCATTACTAGCCCCCATCATTGCACCATCCTTTCTCCAATGGAGGAATCCAACTTTGTAATCTATTAGCAAGTAACCCTCCAATATTAGACCCAATGGTCTTATCACCTATATATGCTTATACAACCAATAATGGAGCATGAATCTAGCACTAATGTCATAACATCTATGCATTCTAAACCCCCATAACTCTCTATAAATCTACATCAATAACACTTGAAACCATCCAAAGATTGTCCTCCAAAATACCAACTCCACAAGTACCCCTAGAAATACATAAGGGAATCTCCCTCCAATTGAATCTAGAAAATCATATTAGGTCATGAATAGTTGTATCATCATTAGAAAACATCTCTCTCCTTAAGTACTCTAATATAGTAGCCTAATGTTGAACCCACCTAAGTATAAATGAGCATGCACTCAATTCACCCCATACAACAAATCCATGTAATAATTAGTCTCCTAAATCTCTACATGAAAGATTAGATCCCCTCAGATAGGAAATTAGGTAATCATATGCACATCTTTTAGTAGGATTCTCATCTCTCCCATTAGTAACCAAAATGTGTTAGTCACTAGTCCCATCTCTTAATGAGGGTGACTATCATCATAACATCTCTAGGTAGGTGCTGGTAATGAAACATCACTCCAAATCCAACTGCTTCCATATATCACCAATCCTCTACTGACATGGCATCATGTACCTCTGAAAACATCTTAGGGACTCAATCCTATAACTAGATCCACTCATGGGCCTATAAAATAATCATATCCATCATAAGGTGACAATCTATCCCTATAAAACAACTACATTCACCTTTTTTTATCAATTGATAGTATCCTGACTAACATTATTCCATCAATCTCTTTTATATCCCCATCTCTAAAAACTACAAGCAATAAATTCAACCCTTCATGGATTGCACATACTTGTTACTTACTCATCACTCTTATCACCTACCCACCTACACACCTCTAACTAGCCTAAGCACTTAAGCCCCTAATCACCAATATTTTTTATACCAACCTAATCATCTTAATCAACTAAACACCCAAAACTTTTACCCCTTTTCTAATCATAAAACCCCTTTCATCTCAACCATTGATAAATTCCCTCAACCATCAATGGTCCTCTTGGGGCATTTTAGCCCTAGAATCAACCATCACCAGTTAGGTCAACCACTGATGGTCACTATTAGTGACCCTCAGTGGTGACCATCGAATCCTAAACCTCCTTTAGATAATCTAGTCTACCCTAAAACTCCCTTTCCACCTATCGTACACTACCAATACACACCTAAAAACACCTTACCCCCATCATTTCCTTTCATGAATTATCACAAAACCAAAACCTTAAAGCAAAAAATAAACTTAAGGCATTGCCTACCCAAAAAGTTTTTCTAATTTCACCCATAAAATTCAATGAACCTTATATATACTCCAAATTCATCTTAATTTCAAAATCAAGGTGGCCCTACCTCATTCCATGAGTGCTAACAAGGTCTCAATCCATGTCCAACTACTTGACCATACCCTCTTATCACGTCCATTTGATCTATGCTCTATCACATGCTTAATCACATTCACTAATATGATCACACCAACTAAGCAATCACCCTTTAATCAAGGATAAAATTCCAACCAAATGCATAAAACACAAAAAGCACATGTCAAAAGTCAAATTATTAAAAAGTGCTCAAACCTTTTCTATTTTTGATTTTAACCTTAGGTTTTAGGGTTTTTCACCCAACTATCAATGGTTGCCTAACCATAGATGGTTACCCCTAACCAATGATGGTTAGGGTCTCTACCCTCTCAACACCAAAATGGAATAACCCATTTTGCCTCTTTTTGCCCTATTTAGGAGTTACCCTCTCCCCTAACCTTCAAGAACTACATTAGGCATAAAATTCACATTAGATCCATCATCCATGGGATTATATAGGTAGTTACCTCTTGATTAGTGCATCATAGTTAGCTCAACCATCCATTACCCATCCAAACATCCAACCCATTTTCCCACACCCACCTTGATGCTAGCCATTTTTGGAACCCACCTATTCGCTTGCCTAGTGATGACCTTACCTTGGTCATTTTGACTATGTTGACTAATTTTTCCATGTTGAAATTTTTTTATTTCATACCACCTCATACGTGACCCAACCATTTATGTTTTTCTTAAGATCACTTCCCACCCTAGATACTTAAGTAAACACCATCCTTATCTAAGAGACTTGATACATGTGACCTGATCAAATATGACCAATGCTAGGGACCGATTACCTTATCACTTATCTTAGCACTTGAATGAATTGTTATCAACATTGGAAACTTTTATCTTTGCATGATTTTGACTATCATGTTTAGTCACATGTGCACATTTCAAATGCCCAAATCTTTTGATCAACAACCTTATGACCCCCATTTACCTTCTATCAAACCATGACCCATTTTTGGTTTCACCTCATTAACTCTCAATTTGAGGGGGACTACCTCCTCTCATACTTGGGGTAATCAGACCCTAACTAGTCAAACATTTAATTTTGTTCTACAACTTATTAACCTAAAATAACATAATAAAAGGGGTCAGAATGTAGACACTCAAAAACATCACCTAAACTAGTTTTTGATGTCAAGATACCCTAGACTTACTCTCAATATTAGGTTAGCTAATCACCTAGATAAATAACCCTAAAAATACCTTTTCCAAATTTCCTAGCATACCTAAGACACCTCTTTTGAAAAAAATTTAACTTACTTTTTGCCTTGGAGTATGATTACTATCAGTCAGCCTAACCAATGATAATTAGCCTGACTATCACTGGTTAGGTCTCCCAACCTACAACATAAGAATTTCTAGTTATGAATAGGATAATCATGAACAAAATAGAAAATTTCCCATGTGAACCTTAAAGATAAACATCACTTCAAATTAGTATATTTATCCCAGACCAATTTAAAAATTTATTTCCTCCTCACTTAACAACTTCTTGCTATAAAATGAGGGCTCTTGAAAGGGAAAAGGGATCAAAAAATTACATTCAGGATCTCTTGTTTCCTTTGTGAAAGTATTTAGGTGACTCAAAACTCTATCCATGTGAATTTTGAAGGCTGAAGTACTATTATACTGGTGAATTTTCTCTAGATCTCTACTATCATCCATTTTGCATCCTACAAGTATTCTTTACTTATTTTTAGTAATTTCTTTCATCGTTAACCTTTCTACCTTAATCAAATCACCTGTACCCCATTTCTCCCCACCAAAGCCATACATAGTCTTTTGTATATTAGCCATTCCATCTCTAACTCCACTTCAATATCCTATAAAACTTACCTAGGTAACTATAGCCAGTTTCTATAACCATCACTAGTTACAACAACCATCACCAATAACCTAACCATAATCATTCAGATCAACCATCATTGATCAACCTAACCACCATCAGTCCCTTGTCAAAAAATAATAATAATTTGTTGTTCCTAACCCCTTTCTCCCAACCAAAAGTTATTTTCTATTTTTAACCTAATCACCAAACCTATTCAAATTTTTTGAACCAGACTATGACCTATTTTGACATAGTATTGACCTGTTGTGCTAAATTTAGTCATTATATTAAACATGTATTTCATTTCATATCTTTTGTGCTTAGTAATTCATTTATTTTCTTGTCTATTTAAATGCAACTATATTTCCTTTATCTTATTATCATAATTTATTATTAGGGGAGTGGATTAACAACCATCTAAGGAAGCTTTCACTTCTTCGATCTAGCATACACTAGGTAGTCAACCCTCCATATTTGTCTAACTAATAATTTGGTTTAGTGCTATCTTATTATAGGTAGTCCTTCCTTGCCAAAAAGTAGCTCTCACTTTGTTTGGTAATTGATGAGTGAAAAATTAAACCAAGAACACATCCCTCATCATTTATTTCTTTTATCCCTTATAAAAAGTTAAAAATAGAGTTAGAAATAATAGGAAATACCTAGAGAGGAGTTAGTTACTAATTGGGTGATATTATATGTAGTAATAAAGGCCTATCCTTGACACTAGAGGTAGAGAGATGAACATAGGATATTGGTACGAGTCCAAAGAGTTAGTTATGGGGATAGAGGATAGGCTCCAGTTTAACAACCTATGGCAGTGGATAGGGATGATGGATGAATGGACATGGGAGACTAAAAGTGAGTCTGATCATAGACTCCCTAGAGTTTGTAATATTTCTCCCTTAATAGATGATGATTTATATTAACCATGACACTATTATTTATGACCTTTTTCTTGTAGTTACTATAATATAGATGGGAGTGGGGATTGATGATGGGGTTAAGCCATTTATAACTACTAAGATAACTAAGGATTAGGCCATAATTGATAGATTCTATGTGGATATTAACTCTAATGTTTTTGAGATATCTATTTTAGAGTAGTTACTAGCTGCACTATAGGCTAATTTAGTGGGTGATCAGGGGGAGATTAATATAGTACAAGCATTGATCACATCCCATGACAAAAATATTGGGACATTAGGGCCACATATTGCTCAAATGTCCATGATTCAAGCATAGCTAGTAATGAGAGATATAAAGGTGGCTATATTGATAGTAAAATGGGATATAGCCCATATAGATACCCATAGAATTCATGGAGAGTGAGATGTTGTTTGACACATAGTTATAAAGTAGGGTCTTTCCATGTGTTTATTAGAGAACATGTAGACAAATGATGAGGCATGATACTATAGACAATTATATGAGATCATGGTGCCATAGAGTCATAAAGCACCCATATTTGAAGTGTATAGCCAAAAATCTAGATGGTCTTCCAAGACACATAGGACATCTACCTCATTGAATATAGGAGGATAACTTCCTAAAAAAATATGATTTATGGGACCATCATAAATGATACCACATCAAAACATAGGGCATAGTTCATGTTAAGGAATCCCTAGGCCTAGATCACCTCGAAGGAGTCTAAGTATGAGGTAAGACCCAAAACACATAATCAACATTGATATTCCTTACTCCTATTTCTATGCCACAATTTAGTACCAATTATAGCCAAAATTCCCCATGTTTCCTTGAAAACATTTCAAAAATTCATCCCTAGACTCTTGGTAGAAACACTCTATATAATGGTGGAAACATGAGTGAAAGTGGTAGAAATGTTTTGCATAGTAGCTAAAATGTAAAGAGTTTGTAGATCCAACCTTTCCTATGTATTAGCAAAATTGACTTGCTGAATAGAGGAAAAATATTTTAATTAGCAATATCATGTTTATATTAGTGAAAATTTTCTCTATCTGATTGTGTTTTTAGGGATCAATAAGATAGATCTATTATTTGGTGGAGACTTTGGTAGAATTATTTATATTTGCTAACTATTTATTTTATAGGTTCGGTAGAGACATATCACAATTTGGTAGAAATACGGTGTGCTCCAAGGGAGTCATTTCTATTTACTAACTATTTTTTTATAGGCTCAATATAAATATGCTATAATTTGGAAAAAACATTCCACTTCAGTAGAAACATGGTTAAATTTGGTGGCAACATCATTTCTATTTTATACTTTTTATTTTACTATATTGGTGGAAACATAATTTGCTTTAATATAAATGTTGTTAATAGAAATAAAATAGCTCATTGATTAGAAAAAAATTGGTTTTTGTATTCTATGTTTATATAGATCTATGGAATCACTTTATATATTGGTATAATCATCTTGTGTATCAATGGAATCATTCGACACATTATTGGAATCACTAACAATCAAAATAATAAAACACTTGTTGTTTTTATACACTTGTTAAATGAAAAATATAAGACTACTAACCTATATATTTATAGGTTTTCACCTATCAAAGACAACCAAATAAATAAACATTTATAACACTTGATTTTAGTGTATTAAAAAACAATTTACTTGCTTTATTTGATTGTGTGTCTTTATGTGTGATAGCCTAAGCATGTATGCTCTCCCCTTGCCCATTTTTGGGATCCTAGGTGATCAAAAGAATTTTGGTCATTTTCCCTATCCTAAATTGAAAGCTATGTATTCTCTCCTCTTGCTCGTAATAGGACTATGAGGACACAAAATAACCAAATGTACTTTTTTCCTTTTTGATTGTTTGACTTGGACCATAATCATCAAGTGTGAGTCCTTAGGGTATAGTGACTAGGATTTCATCCCATAATGTATGGAAAAACCCTATGTTTTGATGGATATATAAATAGGTAATAACCTATCACTATTGGCTTAACAATTATGTATTTTAAGCATGTCATGAGGTGAATATATTTTGATCCAATACATAGGCCCTAGACATCACTCCTGAGAAATGATTTTTTCTGACATTCCAATTAAATATTATGACTAAAGTTGCCATGAAGGGAAAAAATCATTTTATGAATCCCATTATCACCCTCTTCTACAAATTTGGGCCCCATTGTATCATAAGGTATATAGGGGATGCAATTAATTGAGCCTATTTTACCTAGCTTAAAACCATTCAATCAAAAATAACTATCAATGTAGGGGGAAAATGTTCTTTAAGATTACTCACCACATACATATGCCTAGTGAGGGATGGGAGACCAACTTAGTCACCATTTTGTGTGAGTAGAATGGTGGGCTTATTAGTTACATTGCTCACCTATTACTACTAGCATAAGGCTTGTTGCTTTCATGTACTTATTTGATTATTGTATAAACTCATGTTATTTTTCAACCTTATATTCTTAAAATGAGACTAGTCACCCAAGATAAACATTTCAATCAATATGTTAATTATTCTAAATCAGGTCTAATTTGACCATGTCAAAATCAAACCAAAGTTAAACCATCCAAAGTTAACCTTTTGAAAGTCAAAAGTTAAATTAAGTCAAAAATTTAAAATCTAAAATCAAAGTAAAATTTCAAACTAGAGTCAATGGTCAAATCAAATTCAAAGGCTAAACCAAAGTCCAAGATCAAACCAAAGTCAAAATATCAAGTAAAATTTAAAATTAGGTTTAATTCAAAACAAGTCAAACATTTCAAATTCAAACTTTAACATCAATTCAACTTAAATCAAAGCTAATGTAAGTCAAAGTCAACATAAGTCAAATCAATTTAAATTCAAATTCAACTTAATTCAAATCCAATTCAATCAAAGTAAACTTAAGTCAAGGATAAATAAATTTTAATTCAACTCTTAAGGCAAATTTCAAAGTGCAATCTTAATTCACGTCAAACTAAATTCAAAGATAGGGTGTAAGATTACTTAATCCAAGTTGAAATCAAAATTCAAACCAATCCAAGGTCCAAGGTCTTAGGTCAAGTGTCTAATTTTAGAATAATAACATCCAAAGACATACTTTAAGATAAATATCACACATCTTTTTGCAAACAGTTAAATGTTCAAACACACATTCTAAGTCAAACATTTCCAAAGCATAATTAAGACATAATCACACATCCCATTTATACTTAAATATCACATTGAAACATAATCAAGCATCCTTTTTTATTTACACATAACTTCAAGACTTAATCAAAGGTCCTACGGTTAATTTATCAAGCAAACTTGATTTTTCAAAAATCAAGAATAAATAAGCAAACCAAGATCAATCATTGAAACATCCTATTTCACACAAGGAATTTAAGTTGAAAATAAGGTAAGTTAAATAAATATTTGATTTTTAATCCATAAGTTAACTTCAAGTTAAATTTAAAAAATAACACATAAGTCCTTATCCAAATTTGAATTCAAATCAAAACCAATTTAAACTTAATTTGACCTTGATTCAAAGGTAAAGATCTTAAACATGCCTTGATATATATGAAGTTGAGCTAGTTATAACCCTATATTTGATTATTATTTTAATGAAAAATTGTTTCATTTTAACCAAAACAAATAATAAGTACATAAACCACTACACATTAAGGGCATGGTCTATGCAAGTGTTCATAAAATTGAAACCAACACTGATACACTCAGAATGGACCTAAGAAGGGCCCAATTTGAACAACTTTTTGAATAAAAATATGAAATACTTTATGACTATTAGAGATAGGTGCTAAGTTTTTTACAATATATAGCCTATAAAACTTAAATACCTCATCCATGCACCATAAGAGGATGTGTTAACACAAAAATGAGATAAAGATTCTTCTAGTCATGAGAAAAGTCAAAATCACAACACTATTCAAAATCCACATCCAAATCCTAAGTTTTCTATCAAAGGGAAAGAAGCCCTTGTTGAACCACCACCTCAAGATACTCATTAGGTTATGATTGAAAAATTACAAAATGTGAGATAAATATTTGCTACTTTGGTTTCTACTTTTAATACTACTCAATCTACCAATCGATAATAATAAATCTTGACCAATCAACCACAAAAAATAATAAACAATTAATAATAACAAATCCTATCCAATCAGTAACAAATAATCCTAGCTAATCAATAAATAGTAAGTTTTATCTAACTAAAAAACACCACTAATAAAATACAAGTCTTATCCTACCAATAAATCCCATAAGATATTCCCATCAATAGGGTCATTATTCCCATTAAACTTACCAATAGGGTATTTATTCCCACTAAATCCAATTAAAATTTTCCCATTTACCCTAATCCATTAATCAATCCTAATTATCACTTTTATACACAAAAAATACATCATACTCATATAAAAACACTCCAAATACTCAAGAGTGGATTAAGATGAAGGATGTTATTAGAGGACCACAAATAGGGAACCAATGTAAAAAGTTCAAATTTGAGGAACTATCTCCTTATCATTTTTGCATGAACATTTTACAAATCCCTTTCCCCACTCATTTTTAGGCACAAAAATTTAATAAGTACAAAGGGAAATGGTATCTAAGATAACACATCAAATAATTCTTCATGGCATGCCATGAAGTAGAATTTTATAACATATATTCCTTTAGACTATTTCTACAGAGTTTGGGTGGCCAAACCCTAGAATGGTTCCTTCAATTTCCCAAAGGATTGGTCACTACATATATTGACCTCTCAAGATCCTTTATGAAACATTTATTATAAAACATGAAATATGACTTGACAATAATAAAAATTTAAAGCACAAAACAACAAAGTAGGTAAATATTTTCAACCTTTTTACAATGATGGAGAAGCTTAGCTAATAGGTTTCTATATGCACCCCAAAATTGCATAGTGTGGCATTTTTGAAAATAATCTGATGATGATGCAACAATCTAAAAAAATATTCTCAAACTCAATCCTCTATGACATCTTATACCTATTTTATCCTCTTTTTGGTTCTTAAAAACTATATAAATCACTTTATTTGAGGTTTTTCCTTAGACATTGAATAACCTCCTTCATGATAGAACCATTGCTTTCTATGATGCAACTACCACTCTTCATTACAAAAATTACCCATTAGTGACACTTCTACCATGAAGGTTTTTGTAATCATTGATTGAAGATTCATTTTTATGATGGTTACATAATCAAATATGGAAATTCTATTATGGAATGGATAATTTAATCATGGAAAGTGATGGGTAATCATCACTATAAATAATGGTGGTTTCATCATAGTTAATCCATTTTCAAAAATAGCTTTTGAGAGTTGATTTTTTCACATGTTTTGCATATTTTTATTCATGTTTTCTTATTTTTCACATTGATTTCACCTCATGACCACCCATATCATTTCCACTCTTGTTTTAATCACTCTAAATCTCTCTTAAGTTCAACTTTTTATTAGCCAATAATTAAACTCACCCTTACAAGATCCATGCTTCTCCTACAGGTAAATCAAATTTGGCTTATTTTTGGATCCAAATTTTGAATTAAATATATATTTTTTAAATATCCACATAACCCTAGCCTACCTAATTTTATTTTTAAAAAGTCTTTTTCTCCACCTTTGGTCATCTTCATGGTCATTGTACATAATTTTTAGAGAGGATAATTCATACAAATCAATAACCAGTTCTTTGATATTTTTGAAATAGATAAACCCATATTTAAGTTATATTATTTTCAAATATTGTGTCCTTATTTCATTCTTTCCCTTGCTTCTCCTACAGGTAAATCAAATTTGGCTTATTTTTGGATCCAAATTTTGAATTAAATATATATTTTTTAAATATCTACATAACCCTAGCCTACCTAATTTTATTTTTAAAAAGTCTTTTTCTCCACCTTTGGTCATCTTCATGGTCATTCTACATAATTTTTAGAGAGGATAATTCATACAAATAAATAACCAGTTCTTTGATATTTTTGAATTAGATAAACCCATATTTAAGTTCTATTATTTTCAAATATTGTGTCCTTATTTCATTCTTTCCCTTGCTTCTCCTACAGGTAAATCAAATTTGGCTTATTTTTGGATCCAAATTTTGATTTAAATATATATATTTTAAATATTTACATAACCCTAGCCTACCTAATTTTATTTTTAAAAAGTCTTTTTCTCCACCTTTGGTCATCTTCATGGTCATTCTACATAATTTTTAGAGAGGATAATCATACAAATCAATAACCAGTTCTTTGATATTTTTGAATTAGATAAACCCATATTTAAGTTCTATTATTTTCAAATATTGTGTCCTTATTTCATTCTTTCCCTTTCATCCTTTTGTCAAAGATTCCTAATAGTTTTAATTAATCAATCAAGGGGCTAACTATATGAGGATAACATTTACTGCAACAAATCTTTGCTTACAAATAGTCTACACCTTGATTAGGTTATGGGTTTATAGTTTTAGTTTTTTTTTTTTGTTTATTCAGTGGATTAGAGTAGTTTATATTAATTTTTCATTTATCAGATTAGTTTTCATTCTAAAATGGCATGAATAGGAAATTTTTTTCTCTCTCGTCTCTCTTGTACAAAAAATCATAGATTTGATATTTATTATTTACATATGAATATTAGGATATTTTTAAAAAATTTAGTTTGCATACAAAAACTAGGTAAAATTTAATAATAAAAAAAATAACTTTTAGTTTAAACAAGCTAACATTCACAAGAAAACAAGTATAAATACACCTAGAAAACTCTAGAAAAACCTAGGAAAAATAAAGTTGATATCTTGGATCTAATTTAATTAATTTAAATGAAATAAGAACACTATTTTTATATATTAAAATAAAAAAATAATAAATTTTATTTCTTTCTTATTCTATAGAAAATCATTCAATTTAGTGTGCAATCATTTAGAGCAAAAAAAAACTAATTTCTATCTTGCATGTATAAAAGAATTTCTAGATATTTGGAGATTGTATTCCCTAATGTTTGGATATGATCTTTTTTAATTTTCATGTTATAAAATTTTAGTGTTGCATGCATAAAATTTAATTGAAAAGTAAAAAAATAATAGCATTTAATTAAATTAAATTTCATCTTTCCTTTAATCAGTACAAAGTTACTTTCATTTTTGCAAGCAACTTAATTTCATTTTACTTGCAAAAACCTTTTCAAAACATGCACAAATACAAAAACAACCTATAAACAAAGCCTTCCCATGAAAAATGAAAGAAAAATAATTGATAACACATTTATAAAAATAAATTACCTACCTTAAAACACATTCAATATAAGCTTCACACTTAACACATTTTCAACCAATCTTTCCTTACTATTGGATGACACTCACTGAGCCTCTTTTTCTTCATAGGGCTAGTCTATTCGCTATAGTGCCTAATCCTACTACAACAAGTGAAATTTAGAGAGATATAAATTTTGAGCTTAGGATTTAGGTATTTTTATCCACCCATTGTTCAAATATTATCTTTAGCCAACTTGAATTCTTAGATAAATGATCTAAGCTTTTAGTCCCTTGAGTAGGGCCCCTCTGTATTCTTCCCAAAAAAGTAAATAACCTTAAAATATAAGCCTTATATACCATATTTATTTCATAATTAGGTATATATTTGTCTCAATTTTTTTAGGATACCCATCAACCATCCATTATGCCCACTGTCTTGGTCTATCCTTAAGAAGTTAAGTGCATAGTTTAGTGTGTGTTATTCCTATATAAATAAATTGGTGAACCTGACATGAAAGACTTTCAGATTTTGGATTTATATTTTCTTCTTATTATTATTTTTTTTCTTTATCCACCTTATCCTCTCCTTCTATTTATTTTATGGGTATCCATATACCCCCATAATATGTCTAGATAAAACCTAGGTAAATCTCTTGGCTCAGACGGCTATATAAGAAGCCAAATCTCATATTAGGAAGCTTCAATGGTAAGTTGGAAAAACCATACCTTTTTCACCAACATAAATTATCAATCTTATGATTATTCTCCTTGTAATACTCAAACTAGGAATGGAATCCCCATTCATGAGGTGTGGGATGTATTTGAAACTGCTAACAAGTCTTGAGTATAATGATATGTCCTTCATTAGTGGAAGTGGGACCAACACTCATATTTTAACTTGGCCATCCATTAGCCTAAAAAGCTCAAATGCATAAAGTATAACAAAATACAACTAATATATTGATAGTATCCAAAATTTGGAAGATGGGATAAGTAGACTCAAAATTATTTACCTACTTATCTAAATAACCAAAACATTTCCAACCCATAGGAAAAACACTCAATGGCTCCTCTAGAATACTCTAACCTAAATCAATCTATTAGTGTTCATCAAATCATACCTCTTGTGGTTGCTACCAAATTCATTAAAACTACCATTCTTTCCTCCTTTAATGAACTCATCTTAGCCTTGATGGGTCACATTTGAGATTTAGAGAGTAACCAAGTCTCTCTAAATCAAGGTATGGACACCAAACCCTCTAGTCAAGGCCATTCCTCTCATATTCCTACCCAAATAGTAACATAATAACCATGATTATATCTATATAGCCCTCTTATTTTCAATTTTGCCTCAAACCAATATCCTAGGGACATACTGATGGCATCCCCAATCCCATTACTTTTAACATTACTCAATCATACCAAATACCTTATCAAAATCCCATAAGAAGTATTTACACCTAAATTCCTCCCAATAATACAATGGCCAAAAATATGCCACCCTACATCCCTTTAAGTTATGTATCACCTATGTATAATCCCCCTTCACAAACCAACCATCTACCATATTATATTATTTCAAGTTACGTGACACCCATTTATGCTATTCCATAATAAGAACCTATTCCTGTTTCATCTAACACTCTTCCTCCTTACTATCATATGCTATCTAAATCCACTTAACTAGATAATTACTTTCTAGCCTGCTCTACATTGTCTTATCAAACACCATATTTTATTATTAGAATTTACATGAATAAACCATATCCAAGCCCAATCATTAAATATTATTCCATCATACATTTAATATAATTAAATGATATGGGGACATATGATAAATACTTTAAATATCCCCTTGATCATAATATATGAGGATTATATTGCATCCCTTAACTAACCTCCCAAAATTCAAGGGAGAAGGAGATCCTAACACACATTTCATGGCATACACTAATGTTATTAGAGATATATTATGTTGGGAAAATATATAAAAAAAAAATTGAAGGAATTTACCTTGATTTGTATTATCACCACCTAGAGAGGTTTGTAATTTATTTTTTCCAACTCATGGTTGCGCTTGTCAAAGCCTTCAATATGAACAAATTTGTAAAAATTTGTATATGATAGATATTTCACATTAAGTAAGAGAATGTAATGATATTAATTCACCAAATAAGCATAATAATAGTAATAGATCATAATTATATGGAAATATAGCAAAAAATATGAATAATAGAAAAACCACTTTGAGGGTGAAACCTCCTAAATGCCTCTAATAAAAAATGAATACTCTGATACGATGATGAAAAGCTAACCCTAACTCCTATTTATAGTCTACCAAGGCCATTAAAAACCCATATGATGACCTAATAAGCATAAGAGTGCATAGAGAAATGTAAAATAATATGTAAAAGGGTTATGCAAGCCATAATTTAGCTACACACATCCCTAGACATGTCAATGGTTAAGGATGTAACATGCCCCTCCCCTTAAAAATTTTTATCATAAATGTTAAGCAATCTCAAATTTTGTTTCATGAAGGATTCATACTCCTAGGTAGCATATTTAGAAGGCATATTCTGCCATTTGATCAGATACTCTATAATCATTTTGGATCATAGCTACTTAGTTCACATTTAGAGGACCACTTCAGGATAAAGAATAACCCTACCTTCCTCATTTAATTCTAGTAACTCAATTTTAGTGGTAATTATATGTCCAATGACCTTGTTAATTCAAGATACATGGAATAATATATGAATGCAAGTGGATGGAGGAAATTCTAGCTTGTAGGCCACACTACCAATTTTTTATAAGATTTGATAAGGACTATAACACTTAAGAGATAGCTTGTTATCATTTTTATATTGATTCAAGGATATATTATTATATAGATGAAAGTGAAAAATACACAATCACCAATTTAAAAATTCCTCTCACTCCTATGTTAATTTGCCTGTTGCTTCATACGATTCTAGGCCAAAACTAAATTCTCACAAAAATTAGCAAGGATTTCCTATTGATGTTGAAGGTGTTCCTTCACTGCACATACCTTTGGGTGGGACTTCAAGGGTGAAGTGAAGGATGGTATCCATATAATTATGTAAATGGATACACTTTAGATAAAATATGTACTAAAGTATAATACCACCATTCAGTTAGGGGTAGCCACTAAACCCATTTATCCTATTTATCTGACATAAAGAAATGAAGGTAAACTTCTAGACACTTGTTGACTACCTTAATTTATCCATTATATTTATTATTATATGATGATATATGAGCCAATTGGGTTACCAAACATGCAAATAATTTCATAAAAAAAATTACTAGTGAATATGGGATCTTGATCACTAACAATAATCGTGGGGGTACCATATAATTTCTGAACTGTATTGAGAAAGGTAGAAGTTACTATACTCACCACCAATGGTTGAGATAAATAAAAAATAAATAAAAATTTGTGATTCTATCCTCAAAAACCATGATAAAATTTCTACCTTTAGATCATTATAACCTAATAATGAAATCCATAGAAACCTCTTCCCATCATTGACTAAGGGTGAATGAGGGTTGTAAAAGCCCTGGGGTTTTAATGGTTTCAACTTTATTTTTCTAGTAGACCATACATTCAGCCAAATATTTTTGTACATCCCCCTTAATACCTTACCAAAAATATCCTTATTAAGTCTATGATATGTTTTTAAAAACCCTAAGTGACTACCAAGTGGAGATGCATGAAGTTCTTGAAGGATTTTCTATTTGAGAAGAGAATTATAACATAGATATAATCTATCTTTGTACCATAATGCATTCCACTTCCATATAAAATTTTCAATCCCATATGAACCATGATATAGATTCTAAATTAATGCATGGTTAGAATTATCATTCTCACATTCTAACCTTACTTCTTCAAGCCAGTCTACTTGCCAAATGGTCATGGCACATAATAATGACTCAAATATTTCATCTTGCCTGGATGGTACATTGACCGCCACATTTTATTTTATTTTCTTGTATACTATTTCAAAATAAAGTCCTAACATTTTTTTCACCCATTTTTTTGTTCTTTAGAGGAAAACCATTGTTCCAAAAAATATTTAAGGCTATCATGATCAGTATTTACCTAAATGTGATGAACCAATAGATAAGGTCTCCATTATTTGACTACATGTAGAATAACCATAATCTCTTTATCATATATGGGTTTAATACAAATTTTGACCTTTAATTGATTAATTTAAAATGAAATTGTCATACCTCTTGCATGAGTACTACACCCATACCATATCTATATGTATCACATTCAACCATAAAAGTTTTAGAAAAAAATGGAGTAGCCAATACTAGAGTGGTCCACAGAGCCATTTTTCATTGATTAAAATGCCTTGGTAGTTATATCAATCCACTATAAGGAGTCTTTATTCAAAAAGGAAGTGAACGGTGTTGAATAATACAAGTGTTTGACAAACTATGATAGTAACCAATTAGCCCTAGAAATCCCCTTAGTTGCTCGAGTGTTTTGGGAATCTACCACTCCATTATGGCTTGGATTTTTTTAGGATCAAATTTTAATCCCTCATGTGATATAATATGACCTAAATATTCCACTTCCCAAACTAAAAAATCACATTTGGATGGTTGATGTTGATTGAGAACTGAGAGTACTTGCTTCACATGCTCTATGTGGTATTCCCAATTTTTGCTATAAATAAGGATGTCATCAAAAAAATAAGTACAAAATTTATCAAAAATGGCCTAAAAACCATATTCATCAAAATATAAAATGTGGATGTGCACTAGTGAGAACAAAAGTCATGACCAAAAATTCATAATGGCCTTCATGAGTACCAAAAACTATTTTAGGAATGTCCTCTGCATGGATCTGGATTTGATGATACCCAAAACAAAGATATAATTTGGTAAAATAAATAACATAATTTAATTCACCTAAAAAATAATTAATTACAGTAATAGGAAACTTATATTTTGTAGTGAACTTATTGAGCTATCTATAATTTAGGCACATCCTCCAAGTTTCATCCTTCTTTCACACCATGACTACTAGAGAAGAATATTCACTTTAGCTATGGTGAATGGTTCTTGCCTCCAACAAATCTTGTACCATTTTTTTAATTTCACTATTTTAGGAATAAAGATATCTATATGGATTAATGTTAGGTGGCATACTTATAGAAATTAGTCTGATGGCATGATCATGGGTAAGTGAGGAGGAAGACCTTCTAGCACGGGGATAAAAATAACTAAATTGTTCATCTAATATTTGTTGTAGATCAGGATGGGTAGAATCCTTAGTTTATTCAACATGAATGGAAAATAAGCACTCCATAAATCCTTCAACACCTTTGTTTAACATCTTGGTCATCTAATGTGAACTAACCACTTATGAATATTTAAATCTAAATCCCTGTAGTTCTACTAGCTTGCATTTAGAATGAAAGTGTATGAACAATTCTTGGAAATTCATCTCAATAGTATCCAATGTGGTGAGCCATTTTACTCCCAAAATAATGTCAGTCCCACCCATAGGAATATCAAACATGATAAAATATGTTAGTTAGTTACCTATTGCTAATTTAATACCATGGCATTTTCCAAAACAATTAATAGTGCCACCATCTGCAATCATGTCTTAAAATTATTGAAATAATTCAAATGGGAAACTAAATTTTTGTTGATGAAATTGTGTGTAATTCTTGATTCAATCAACATCATGATCTTTATTTTTTAAGGAAACCAACCAACTTAAGAGTCTAAGGATTAGAAATACCTACAAGGGCATGGAAGGAGATAGTAGGTTGAGAATCTATAGTTTCATTCTTAGGTCATTCAAAATCTTCACTAGATGTCTCATCATATTCTTCATCCTTTTTGGTCCCTTTGATGTAAAATAAATTATTTTCATGATGTTAATGACCTCTTTTCCATTTCATATTGTAACCATAACATAACCTTTTGGTATGCTTCTCCTCAAATTTTTAAAGAGTCAATCTGGTAGATTGAAGCAGTGATGGAGTTGGGAAGGTGAGTTGTCAACTAGTAGTAAAAGGATGATGTTTTCTCAACTCTTTTTTATTATACTAATTATGTCCTTGGTATAGGTTTAGATATATTTTTGGGGTTAAACATGAAAGCCTCCAATTAAATACTATCTTTTAGTCCACCTAAAAAAGGTCAGTCAGATTTGCCTCAGTGATGTCCTGCACACATATGGATAAATTTTAAAACTTATGAATATAATCCTTCACTATTCTTATTTATCATAGTTTGGATAACTACCTAAAGTAGTTTTTAGAAGCATTATCTTGATAGTGAGACATTATTTCATCATAGAATACTAACCATGTAATAGGAAAATTAGTCTTCTTATTTTGAGAACACAACCAATGATACCAAATAAATGGCTTAGGTTCTAAATACAAAGATGCCACAACCATATTTTGAGAGCTAAGAGTTTGGTGCAAATCAAATAGATTTTCAATTTGAGTGATCCAAGTGAGTTGATAATTTCCATCAAACTTGCATAAGCCCACTTTTGGTAACATCAGTTTAACCCCTATATTAGTGGTGTTAGTGTTGAGAAGAGGACTAGAATGAAAAGTATAGGTTTTTGAGTGGAAAATGAGATGAAATGGTAGCTAGTTGTGCTATGATCTACTACAACTAAATGTTCATTCCATTAATCTTCTCTTGCATTAATAACATTTGAGTTTGGAATTTCACATCCTTCTACATCAGGCCATGTAGATTTAATTGAATTTGAGAAATCATATCTAAATACATCATATTTTAGGTTTTAGACTACATTTCATCCCCTAAAGTAGTTTTATGTGTGTCTTGCCCTTCCCTTGTCTATGAGTGTTAGGATTAGCCATAAGAAGGCTTGATGGTGAACCTTATTTTGCTCTATTAACCCAACTTTGACCATGAGTTTTTAAAAATATGTTGGAATCCAATCACAAATATAAAAGAATATAGCCAAACTATTTTTTTCTAATCTTTCTAAAAATGTAAATAAGTTTGAAAAATGATATAAATTGTAAGCTATGGAACAAATTTATGAAAAACCCTACAATGGTGACAAATTTTAAAAACTAGATCTAAATAAGCTAAAATTTTAATGAATTATCAATTGAATGATTTATCATCTCCATTAAAAAATCTAGATAAAATAGAAACCATTTGTGAGATATAGCTAAATTCTAAGATCTAGTGTTTTAAACCTGATTATGGCCCAAAATGATGCTCTAATACCATTTTTTATGATATTAATTCACCAAATAAGAATAATAACAATAATAAATCTCAATTTTATGGAAGTATAGAATAAAATATGAATAATAGATAAGCCACTTCAAGGGGGAAATTTCCTAAATGCTTGCAATAAGAAATGAATACTTTGATATAATGATGAACAACTAAGCCTACCTCCTATTTATAGTCTACCAAGGCCATGGAAAACCCATAGGTAAACCTACTAATCATAAATGTGCATAGATAAATGTAAAATAATATGAAAAAGGTTTATGTAATCCATAATTTGGATACACATATCCCTAAATATGCCAATAGTTAAGGGTGTAATAGAGCACACCAAATTAGCTGCCCATTTCAATATGAGATGGAAAAAAGTATTATACTCATCTACTAGTGCACCACACATGGACCAAAGGGAACTATGTGATCTATTTTTACACTCTCTAAAAAATGAGAACATAAAAGATGTGCGAAAATTCCCCTATCAGTTATATGAAGAAGCACTTGAAAGTGCTCTCATAATCAAACAAGTGGTCATTGATAGTGGTTGCATAACCTATGGGATCAATGGAAATATAGTCATCCCAAACTAAAAAAATGGAGGCCATCAAAACTCTAATCATAATAATTTTAACAATCAAGGTCCTAATATTATAAACATGAACCATAATGCCACCACATATGACTTCAAAAATTAAAACATGGCAAGTTTTGTTAATAACAATCCACCCCAGACCATATACAATAATAACCATGCCAAAAACCATGACAAGGGTGAAATGAATAAAAAACCTCCACCTATTATTCACATTGTTGACTTCAACTTCCCTCATCCTTATAAAACCCAATGGAAAAACCAAAAATAAGGCTAGTTTCAAAATTCCAACCCTAATCAGAATCAATGCTTATATTATAAAAAAAATAAATGAGGGTTAGGTCAACAAGGCCAACATAAAAGGATTTAATAATATGATCCTACTATCCACTACATTTTTCATAGAGTCATTAGACATGACACTTGTGCTGTATGAAATATAACAAATTCTTTCAAAGGATCTCTAAGAACCAATGAGAAACATTTATAAACATAGGGAATACTAATGCAAACTCTCAAACCCAATTAAATGGTTTTATAGTGACTCAACTTATTAAATTATGAATTTATCAAAACCCTTTTCAAGAATATCAACAACACATTGTACATAACCATCCATAAGGTATCCAAACTTACTAATCCCCACTAGCTGGTACTCATGATGTTGAGAAATCTACCTCTAACATAGTCAACCTTGATGTGGTTCCCCAATTAGTACCACAAGGAAAATCCTACATGATAATAGTTATGGAACTTTAAATCAAGGAAAATTCAAACATTTTTACTCACACAAGAGTGTATCAACCCATAACCCCTTACATGATGAATTTCCTAGAGACTAACACCAACCCCAAACCTATGGGGAATTCTGATTTAATTTATGATCTCACAAAGACATTTTCCCATATCTCATTCATATTTATACTTAACTCTTATCCTTCCCATCATTAAACATTACTTAATTCCTTATTATTGGGACACATATCCAATGTCAATCTTTTAATGCATGCTCAAATAAAAAATATTGATTTGGATATGTTCTTACTTGGAAAAAATTAGAGAGACTTTGGTTACTTATTTGAACTAATGAGCCTACTCCATAGAAATGGATAGAAGGGGGGATAAAAACTTGTATTTACAAGTATGTATTTATAATATTTTTTTGAAATGAGATATGGTTGATGATGGGAAACCATCAACATAGTCCCCTTTTATTTTCTTCAAAAACTTGGGTACGAAAAAAGCAATTAATCTATTACTAGGAACACTTTGTGAGGTTCTGATAGCCTCAAGTCTAATTTAATAGGGACCATTATTCTTCAAGTCACTTTGGGTCCTAAGACCATGTTAATATCATTTTATGTGATTTTTATTTAAATTTTTATGGTTTAACTATACAAAACCTATGTTTACATTAAAGGGCTAAGATGTCTAAATCAATTAAATAAATTTAAATAATTAAGGACTAATTTGTTACATCATTTTACCTTCTTTTAATTTCTAAAAATAGTAATAAATAGGCATAAATATAGACTTATCTAAAAAGTGACTATCACAGATGATCTGATATCTAAAAGTTGAGTTCTAAATAGTTATGAACTTTGTCAATAGGATTATGGTGTATGTCTGCTCACTAGACATTAGCAACCCATATGGACGATAACACCATTTTAGTGTAGTGTCCCCTTTGTGGTAATATTCCTACTTTTTATGAGCACCTACACCTATTCTTTTAGGTCTTGTTCCTACGTGCATGAAACTTAGAGCTCTATGTTATGCTTGGAAAACTTGATTTAGTGTGCAAACCCTAATCCTCCTTAAAAATATGACATGAATAATAATTATATGTTAATTAGTAGGATAGGTTGGACATACTCAACACCCTAATATGAAGATAGTTGTCTACATACCAATACTCTAAAGAGGGATCAATCTCGATGTAGCTCTCTCACCTAGTGCTTGATGCAAGTAAAAGTGAATGCTAGAATGAGAGTGGAATTGAATGCCTTGAATATGATTGAACTTTGAAATATTTTAAAACTAGGCTCAGGGATAATGTAGATGGTAGTATGCATAACTAGGACATAATAGGGATAAAATAACTTATTATTTCTCAACTTGTCTTTGGTTTGAATGTGTTTTTGCATCTATTTTCCATATAGTGAATAGAGGTTAATTAGACTTATATTTATAGAGTTTTGTAGCTTGTGGGGATAATAGAATATTCTTAAGCCAACCTTAGTATGGGCACACATTTTAAAAAGGATCAATTTGGAATAGTTAGGGATAAGGACAGTAGCACCTAGTTAGGTACACTAGCAACATATGGCTATATTGTCCTAAATGTGGTGCTAATGTCCACTTGGTAGACTACTAAGCAAGCTAGGTTGGAATCTAATAAAATAGTCCTTAGACTATGTTTTGATTGACTATAGGTGACTGTGGTCTATATAATGATTGAAAAAATGGTGTCTAATGCTATAGGATAGGTCTAGGGTTAATCTAGGAATATGATAACTCAAGTGATAATCTTAGCATCCAATTACCACTTTTAGGTGATTACATTTGCCCTCCCTTATGCTAGTAATATAAAAAAGTAAAATGAATAGTATAAATGAAAAATAATCATACCTATACTTACCTTAAAAGTGAAGCCTGAATATATAAGTCTAAGTATGTGAATCTAGGTCTGTGTATGTAATACATAATCCAAAGCAATGTCCTATAATAAAACATGAAAAAATCAATCCTTACTTACGAGATGATCAAAAGAAAAAGATAGTTGAAATAAAATAACTTAGTAAAATTTAAGTAAAGAGAGAGGAAAAAACAAATACATCTCATTGGGTACATGAACCAATGCATGAACCTAGAAATAACCTATGAGTATGTGTGATTGTATATAATGATCATATCATTAAATATCTTAGATCAAGATGATGGCTTTCTCAAACCTCATATGGGTGGATCAAGAATTTAATATAGTTTTTAATGTATCATTTCCCACCCTTGATTGATGGATCTTGATATGTTAATAGCTTGGATAAGATTGCAAGTGTGTCTAACCCTCTCATGTGGATGGCTGAAAAACTCAATTAGGTCATGAATTCATCATTGCCCACCCATGTGAAGTATATGCATCTATAAATGTACTAAAAAAGTGATAAAAGTATGTAATTGAGTAAAATTAACTATGTATTTTAGATTCATGGCCACTCGGGTATATTAGGTGGCTCTAGGTCACTTGAGAAAGCCAACCATTGTAGATGGAGTAAGCCATGAATCTAGTGATAACCTAGAATGTGATAACAAATGTATACAACATATAAAATTACATGGAGTTTTCCATTTCATATGATCAACCTATATGTAGTTGAGTATATGTAAATAATGTGCCATGCACATGCCCCTAATTTTGTATTTGAGTATACTGAATATGAACTAAGCATGTAATAACTGAATCTGTGTAACTGAATTGAATGTGGGAGTGATAATGTTGCACATGAAGCCTACAAATCTAAATAATTGGTATGAATCTCAGCTAAAATAAATGTATCTAAGCAAAATTTGAACATAACTATCAAATTTGTGACCATATCTATACAAATCTATAATATATATAGTGTACTAGTTTGAATAATCTAGACTATCCTAAAGTTAGGGATACTAGATAGTAACACCCTATATTAGATAGTAGTTCCCTATGGCACTGTCTCCCAATCTAGGCACTAATGTTTACATGGTTTGATTTTTTTAATGATCTAAATTAAAATTTGAGTCTCTATTCTATTCTATGTCTACCCTGAGTCTAATTTATAAAACTAAGCCTATGTGCTGAAATTTATCTATGAATAGCAAATTAGGATCTTGATCTATGTGATAAACCCTATGACTTCCCCCTATTTTTATGGTAGTTGTGAAATCTATGTAAGAACTACCCTCTAAAGAATTATCTCTTAAAAATATGTTAGCCAGAGTATATGCATGATATTCCCAATAAAGTACAAACATAACATTGGAATGTAAATGTATCTGAGCATGAGTGAGTAATGTAATATGTATGCTATAATCTATTAATGCACAAGGGTTTCAAGGTCTATGCAATCAATGTGTATATTATAAAATCTAAGTAACTACCTAGGGGGATGGGGCATGATGTCCATCACAAGAACCAAGTAAGAAGGGTAGCTGCATGAGATCCCTCATGGTATAAAAAATTGGTGTGTGTTCAGCAATCAAATACAAGTGTCATGGTGTAGAATCATACAAATAAACATACATACAAACACATGAGTCACACAAAATTTATGACCAGGTGCCATAATATAAGGGACATTAACACATGTCACTAAATATGAGAATGAAGACATACAAGGACATGTTCAAATGTCTACATACATAAGCAACAAGAAATTTGGCATAGAGCCACATAGAAGGACATGTTCAAATGTCCACATATATAAGAAGGAAAAAACACACACAAGGGACATAGGCATATTTCCAAGGAATACAAATAGATAAGTGGTATAGAGCCAATGAATAATGGCATATTTGAATGCCCTCAAAGATGAAATAGGCATAGGAACATAATCAAGTATAATCTAGGAAAAATAGAAATGAAAGCATGTAAAACTATGTATTACAAATCTATGTAGATGTTAGGATGCATATATACTAAGTCTAGCTAGTGATAGTAAAAATACAAGCAATGAGGAGCAATGCTTAATATCAAGATAAATCAATGCATAACTGGAATGTATAATATGTAAAAGATAAAATCTAGTTACAACAATTATGTAGGAGATACCCCCAAGTGGGCAGATGTATCAAATGTATAAACATGTATTGGTGTAAATGCCACTAATGGGTAGATGATAGTTGGTCTAGATTAGTGTAGTGGACTAGAGTCTTATCTAGAATCTACAAGCACTTGACAATAATAAGTGAAGAATATGTGTATGATAAAACTGACTATACTAGGATAGCTATTAATATGCAATATATGGCAAGTAGTAGAAAAGTAAACATATCAATGCATATAATCTATAAATTTTATGTTTTTGAAATATTTGAATTTTTTTTATTTTGACATATATTTTTTTTTGTGTTTTTTGAGTATAATATATGTATAAGCAAATGAAAATAAACTATGTACAAAGAGTGAGATAGATAAGGAAGTATGTACAAGGGTAGGAATAATACTAACTAATGGGTCTCATGGTCACTATCAATGTGATCTATGTCAAATAGGGGAATTATGATTATGCATACAATGTGAAAGGGAAATTTTGAGTCCATGATCTATTGTGATATATAATCTAAGTTTGAAGATACTTGTGTGGTGATGTTATGATGTTGTGGTATTGAATGTGATTCCTTATGAACTGTAGGGGTCTTAAGGACACATTTGGTAGAATTAGAAACTATAGGTGACGTATTTTTCCTATGCTGAGAACCCCTAAACCCAAATAAAATTGATCTTGGTATAAATTGAGTAGAGGAAGGTCCTCTAGAATTAATGTACTATTATTGATGCAGGGGTCTCTCTAGTAATGTTCTCCAAGGGAGAGTATGTATCCATGTAGATATCATACAAGTAGACCTAGCCTTCTTTAAGGAGTCTAATAAATACTATGATGCATGCATATGATATGCACTCTCTAATGTAACTAAAAATAATGCAATATATAGTAGTGGTGTTAGAATTATAACTAGTGTCTGTTCTAGAATTGTAGCTAGAAATTGTGTTATAACTACCTATGGGATGGGAAGAAGATACTCATATGGGACACCTTCAATATCAACCACTTGGTTAGCATGTATATGATTTAGGCATTAGTTTATTATATATGGGATAGCTTGGAGATTTTATAACCATGGCTTACCCAATAATATATTGAATACACATGTATTAGGTACTACTAGGAATTGAGTGGCTATATGTGCTAGTCTAACTTGTAATGGAAGCAAAATATCCTTGATGGAGATTTGAATATGGCCAATAAAACCACTAATGACTATATCTATGGGGAATATATCCTATTATGTGTATCCTAGGTACTATAAGAGTGTCATAATGTACATGCTTATGCTTGACCCATTATCAACCATTGCATTGTGAATAGGTTGGTAGTCTATTTATGATCATATGAAGAGTGCATGTAAATATAAGTCATCATCCACAATATCCTACTTTGAAAATGTGATAAGTGGTCTAGGTGGCATTGTAGTGTGATACATGCCAATAATTTTATGTAGTGTATGTGTCTCCTTTGTAACTATGTGATAGGAATTTGGTGGTGGATACGCTTTGTATGTATCATGAACACCTACTATTCCCCCTAATTAATTAGCTATATGCTTTGGGAAAGGATCTAAAAATATATTTAGAGACTTTTCCTCTATTTACTATTATTTTGGTACCTCTATGGGTGTTCCCACATCAATAAAGTAAGCCTTAACGAGATCTTGTATCTTATGATTTAGGATAATGCATCTATTTTTCATGTGTCTTGGTGGCATATGATACTCATAGAATGCATTTAAATCATAAATCTTTGGTAGAGTCCATGTTGTATCAAGATCTTTAATGGGAGAGAAATATATGACATTACATTCCAATAGTTGTTATAGAACTTGTGCTAGTGACTTTGGAAGATTAGTGAAGACTTTGCACTAAGGAATAAATAAACCTAATCTAGGAGAAGTCTCAAAATCTAAATTAACTATGGCCTTTTGATCACTTTTTTTTTTTGTGGCCTTGACCTTGTATGGAGGTTTGATTATAATATTTATAGTTGATTATAATCCATTTGTGTACTTGAGTTTTCCCATTGATATGAGCTTAACCTCTCTTTCCTTCATATTGGTAAATGTGGGAAACTTATTGAATAAGATAGCTTCATGTAGTGATGGTAATAGGCTCTATTTAAATATATATTTAATTTATTTTTCTACCATAGGGATATTCAATTTGGAAAATATTTTCTTGTATCATAAGACATAATTGATGATAGGCTCATTTGACTTTTGATTTAACTCTACCACTAGTGCATATGATATATTATCATTGGTGTTGATAGAGAAGTGTGTTAGGAACATATTAGACAAAGTATTGATTAACATGATAGATTGATTTGGAAAATCATAGAACCACTTTAGAGCAGAGCCTTTAAACTACATGGAAATATCTTCATAAGAAGCCAATCATTGAACACATAGTCCAAGAATGATGTATGAAAGGATATGAGATGATGCATTGAGTCACCCTTGCCATCATATAATGTGAGTTTGGGTGCCATGAAATTAGATGGTAAATGAGTTGCCACTAAATGATGTGCCAAAGGTGTATGTAAGATAATGTTAAAATCTAAGGCATGTGATAACCTAATTGCTCCCTTCTTGAGATTTAATGCCTTAGACTATATAGTAAGAACCTCATGCATAAGGGATTATACATCTAGAGTATAATAACTAGACACAAGTGGTGTATCTATCACTAATGGTTTAATAACAATTTTGGGTTGTGCTATATGATTTGGTTGAGTTGGCCCCACTGGAGGTGGAACAAAATTGTTAACTAGAGGGGTTGAAGATTGACCATTATTTATCTTATTTTTTATTTCTAATAAGGCCTATAGAATCTATGCATGATCAAGGGGATGCTCCTAAATTATATATATAGAGCCTTTTAATACCTCTACATTGTTCATAATTATATCATTATCATTAAGTGGAGGTAGTGTGTCTTGATTCTCAATGTGGACCTCATCTTGCTCTTGGTTATATTTTTCATATTTGGATGCATTGTCAGTGGATTCCACATAATTAGGGTGTGAAGGATTCATAGTTGGAGTTGTAATAGGTTCCTTATCCTTGTTATAGGTCTGGATAATAGTAATTTGAATATGCTCTATAGGATTACCACCTAGTCTATCACTTCTTAATGGAAGAGAGATAGCTTTTTAGATGGAATATAGTAAACAAATTAAAATAGAGCTAATACAATAGAATACATGAATCCTAAAAAATTAATAGTAGGTAATGAAAATATGATAATAAAGGATACAAACCTTAATAGCATCTAGGGTTAGGGTTTTGAATCTAGGGTTTTTTTGCACTAATTTAAATTATATGTAAAATAAATTGAAACCCTAATGTGAAATTGATGTTAATTAACTAGGATATCTAAAAATAATTAAAAAATCAAAAGTATGCATCCCTATATTATTGCACAAAAATTGGGATTAATGTATTCTAGGGTTTTAAGCAATATTTGAAATAAGACGAGTTCACCAAATGATTTAACCTTTTAGGGTTTAACTATGTAAAACCTATGTTTAGATTAAAGGGTTGAAATGTTTAAATAAGTTAAATAAAATGCAATAATTAAGTACTAATTTGTTATGACATTTAACCTTTTTTGAATTTATAAAAATATTAATAAATAGGCATAAATATAAACTTATCTAAAAAGTGACTGTCACAGATGATCTAGGTTATGAAAGTTGAGTTATAGATAGTTCCAAGTGTCCTCAAAAAGATTCTAGTGTTTATTTTCTCATTGGACAATAGTGCCCCATATGGATAGTAGTGTCATATTAGTTTAGTGTCCTCTAGGTGTTGGTAGTGTGTACTTATTAGGAATTCATATTTTCTAAGAGTACCTATGCATGTGTTTTGAGGTCATGTTTATATGCACACAAAACTTAGAGCTCTATGTTATGCCTAAAAAAAACTGATCTAGTGTGTAAAACCTAATCCTTCTTATAATCATGGCATGAGTAATAATTATGTGTTCATTATTAGGATAGGTTGGAAATCTTCAACACCCTACTATGAAGAGAGTTCTCTACATACCAATACTCTAAAGAGGGATCAAGATGTAGTTCTACCACCTAATGCTTGATGCAAGTGCAAGTGAATGCTAGAATGAGAGTGGAATTGGATGCCTTGAATGTGTTTGAGATTATAAATATTTGTAAATTGGGATTAGGCCTACTATAGATGGTAATATGTGGAAGTAGGTCAAAACAGGGATCAAATACCTTAATTTTGCTCAATTTGTCTTTGGTTTGAATGTGTTTTTGTATCTATTTTCCATCTAATCAATAGAGGTCAATTAGACTTTTATTTATAGAGTTATGTAGTTGTGTGAAGAAAAAAAATGTTTAGGCTAACCTTAAGATAGACTCACATTTGAAAAATTATATTTTGGGAAGAGTTAGGGTTAAGGATAGTAGCACACAATTGGGGACACTAGTGACATGTGGCTATAGTGTCCTAAATGTGGCACTAATGTCCACTTGGTAGACTACTAAGCAAGTTGGGTTGGGATCTAATAATATAGTCTTGGGATTATGTTTGTAATGACTGTAGGTGATTGTTATCTACATAATGATTAAAAAAGTGGTGTCTAAGGATCTAGTATAGGTCTAGGTCTAAGTTAAGAGTAGGGTAACTCAAGAAAAATTCTTAGCATCTAATCACCACTTTTAAGTGATTATATATTTATAGAGATACAAATTAAAACATGATATTGGGTAGACCTTGGATCCATAGGATAAAGGTAATACCTTCTACCCTATTCTAAAAAATTAGGTTCCTTCACTTAGGGGAAAGTTTTCATCATTCAAGGATACCCTAAGTCATTTAATGCCATTCAAATAAATATAAAAAAATAACTAGAGTTGCATATTGATTATCACTTGCCCACCAGTGGTGTATAAACTCCACATAGTTGGTTAAAAATAAAGACCCATCAGTGACCAAGGTAATCATCTTGAAAAAGGGTGCTAAAAATCCTATTTTAATTACATGAAAAACCTAAATAAAAGGGATTAAAAACAATGGAAGAAGTGATCTAAGAAACTCCCATTACAATCTCAATTATCTCAACCAAGTCTATGGTTGAGATTATTAGTATCCTTGAAAGAGACAAACTAATACAACTTCCACTAAGGATCAAAAATTATACTCCTCGCACACCAATTGGATTAGAGGATATTAAACCTAACACTAATGGGCACCACTTTATCATGATATAACTCTTGGGGAATGTAGACAAACCCCCAAAAGAGCGTAATGATCCATATCTTTAGCCTGGTCACCCAACACCCTATCACATAAGGGTAAGAAGTAGTTTAGATTGTAGTTTAGACTTTAGGATAGATAACCAAACCATTAATCCTCCCTCAACCATGCAAAAACTTATGATAAGGATTCATAAATTATCAATAGGCATTATAAAAATTAGCATCAATCATGATGATTACCCAAACATCCCCAATGTTGAGTCCTCTCTTCAAATTAAAAGAGAAGAAGAACATAGAGAAATACTCATTAAGTTCTTGAAAAATTTACATGAAAAATATGCAATGGGAAAAATGAATTCAACCATGTCTTATCATAAGTATTGTGATATGCACCAATATAACCAAAAACATCCTACGTAAAAAAGAAATTGTAGCAAATAACCCATTAAATGCTCACAAGTTTTAGCCTTCCTTTATCTAAACATTGTGACAATAAAATAAAAAATAA